>JAWWEU010000038.1:7824139-7955244 GCA_035583155.1 Acropternis orthonyx | reverse complement strand
CCCCCCCCCCCCCCCCCCCCCCCCCCCCCCCCCCCCCCCCCCCCCCCCCCCCCCGCAGGGCAGAGGAAACCCCCAAAGCCACCATTTGTGTCAGGCGACAGCCTGGAAATCTCCAGCTGTCTGTCAAGAGTTCTGGGGGAACGTCTGACACCTCAGAGCCCCCCACACCTTGCAGCCTCCCTCCTGGAGGATAAACAACATCCTCCTCCCTCTCCCAGCCACTTTTCCACTCACACAGATGGACCCTGTTGCGAGGCAGGTGGGGCAAATAGGGCTTGACTAATAGTGGAAAATCCAAGGGCATCGGAAAGATAAACAGCCACTGTCAGATAGTATAAAAGTCCTTTTTCTAGCACACACTAGGTAAGCCTCAAATGACAGAAACTGTAAAAACATGCTGAGATTCCCCTGGATGGATGAAATTAGCCCTCAGATAAACAAGGGGGTGGGGGGGTGGGGATAGCTTGTGTGTTGGGTCTTCCCAAATGTTAATCCCTTCCTTCCCCAGGCCTTCATTCAACCCTAGGCCCTCTCCTTAGGTGAGTGCTTATGTGTTCATCTTGCCCAACAGGACAGTGTAGTGCTCCATTCACAGACAATAACCCAAAATGAACACTGTGCCCAATGTCCTGCTGAATGGATGGGAGTCCAACCTCCAGGACCTCCATGCTATTGAACCACCATCTCTACTGACTAGCCAAAGATTTCATCCACTCTTAAAATCTAAGTGTCCATGTGTATGGTTGTCCTGGTTGTGTCATCCTTTAGGAGACTGGCCATTTTTGCCCAAAACTAGGCAGTCCAACATTTTTCTTCTAGAAAATCTGTAGACAGAGTTGGTATAGAAATTAGTATAAAGCTCATAAAATGTAGCAGATGCTGCTGGTTGGTTAATCTGAAAGTGTGTGGTGGGAGGTGCTTTTCTTTCAGATGGTGCTAAAATGTACCTGGAAATCCACCTTTAGCTGCTTCCATCTTCAAGAAGCCCAGGTGCAATGAGCAGTGAAAGACAGCAATGTTTGGAAGCACCAAAGAAATCCCTAAAAGAATCCTAAAATATCTGTCCCCTACCCAAGAGCAAGACAGTGGACCTGTGCCTTTGCCTTTCCCTGCCACGTTCCCCCACCATGAGTGAAATATTGGACATGACATTTTCGGAGAACCTTAAATATTATTTTAATCTCAAATGCTCTGTTATTGCAAGTGTCAAGTCCAACACTTCTTGTAAATAGCTGGAGGACAGCCAGGTCCTGAGAACACAAGAGGTGTTAGGAACTGAACTTCATTGGTTAAGTACAGGAGAGCTAGAGAAGCCAGCACTCTGAGTTCCTGTACACTGATTTCTTTGTCCTAACCTGTTGCTTTTTTCCCCCTTCTTCCCTCCAGAGCGTTGTCTGCACGGCAGGACTCAAGTGGTATCCTCACCCTTCCCTGATTCATTGTGTCAAAGGCTGCGAGGTGAGTTTGGTGTTAGCCCAGGTGGTCCATGCTGGCTCCTAAATCCTACAGACACAGTCACTGTAGGCACGTGGGCTCGAAGTGCTAGTTTTGAAGTGGGGCAAAGAGGATTTTGCCCTGATAATCCAATCAAACAGACTGTGGTTGCCTGCATCAGTTCTGACACTCAGTAATGAAATTGGTGGTTTTCCTAGAGCCCATGGTTGAGTGACTCTCACAGGAGCTACAATGATCAAGTAGCTCAAAAACATTGGTAGACCAAAAGAATTTCCCAGGGTCTGGGAGTTTCTGGGAAGTTGCAAAAACCTTTAGTTGTTTGTCCTTGATTTTGACACATTATTAGAGGGGCAATTCTTTCCAAGGCCATCTAAGCTTTGGGCATTGATGTGTGCAAAGAAACTTCAGGAAAGCCAGACACAGAAATGATACCACTGGGTGGACAGCACAGCTGGACAGTAATAAAGCAGCACATCCCTCCACTGAACCTCTATCTGAACCAGAAAAGAATAATCAGAAACACACAGTTACATTTCATCTGTGATACAATTTAATAGTCTTGCAGCATGTTACATGAAGAAAGCAATTATTTTGAAGGATGTTGTTTCTGCTGGCAGCAGTCTTTGAAAAGTCTGAGAAGACTTAAGATGCTTCCAGTGGTTAAACAGAGCTGGAGCACCTCTGTCTGGATAATGACACTCATGTGGTTCCTATTGTGTCAGCCCTTGAGTTTCTCACCCATGTCAAGAAGCCAATCCTTATGGTACCTTGGTAAATTTTGGAAGTTCCAATCCCATTCCAGCTCCTAGGCAGAGGGATAGTTGGCTGCTTTGGTTACAGAGAAGGGCAGTGGCAGAGCTCCATCTTCCCCCCACACCCCCTGACTTTCTGCTGCACTGACCGTGCCCTCAGCACCCAGGAACCCAATTTTACAAGCACATTGAAATTATTTGCCAAAGTAGCAGAACATGGGACTGAATTCCTAATTCTGACACAAAGCTCCAGACCACATTGCTGTGCGATGGGATTTGTCTTGAAGTGAAAGACAGGTTTCCTTCACATACAAATGTTGGGCCCAAGAGGGTAATAACTCTCCAACAATGTAATAGTTTCTGTCTAGTTGTTCCCTAAATGAAAAGCATTCTCCTGTCAGTGCTCTGAATGCCATAAGCCCTCTCACACATCGCTTTCATGCAGGCTGGCTGGGAGCCCCCATTCTCCGAAGAGAGCTGAAATAACATCCAGAGACCATTAAGAAATGCCATTCAGGTGCTGATGTACCATTGGGTATCCATTCTCCTTCTGTTTAAGGATAGTTGTTATTGAGAAAAACTTTGCAATGATGTAATAATTTACCAGAAGCCATTATTACTGACATGCTTCTTCTCAGCATTTTCTTCCCTTCCATCATTGCTAATTGCCAGAGCCCTCTGCATCAATAGGAACTTTCTTCTTTTCAACATTCATTTGGTGGTGTCACTGCATTGCAATCTATCATCTTGGAAGGCTTTGCCCAGACAATTGATAATGGCCTCTAGCATCATTTTTAGAGCATGATGCTTCCAGGATCCACGGATGGGCCAGAGCTTGTTCTCTGGCATTAAGATTTCAAAAGAAATGCCATCTTCACCAAGCCTTTTTTTCCCCCCACGACTATGGAAACAGGGACTGATAAGCCAGCAGGTCAATAATACTGGGCCATTAAGCTGATACAGTCCCTAATGTATGGACATCCTTAGCATCAGGGAGGGCTCCCTGAGCATGAGGCTTTAAGTGGAGCACTGTTTTACTCTTGGTGATCAGAGTGGGATCCCCGGCCGCTGCTGCAATGTGATTTTTTGTCGCTCCCTAGTGGCAGGAACAGAGGTTTATGAGTCAGCCCCGTACTTCTCAGCACCTAACTTAGGTGTTTCAGTAGAAAATTAGTGCCTCTGGACTACCTGCATAGTCCTTTGAAAGTATCAGAGCACTGAGACATGCAGGAAGAGCTACAGAGACCTCACCCTCTAGAGCCAGGCTTCCAGGCTCTCCCAAATCAGGATATTGATCCCAAATCAAAATAGATGCTTTGTGTCCCATTCTTCTCCTCCAAAGGACTGGCTTGCATAGTCTGTGCCAGAGCAAACTCTTCCACGAGTTTCTTTTGCTGATTTTCCAGCATTCATAGGTGTAGGGTACAGGCATAGGCATGGAAAATTAAAGTCAAGCCTTTCCTGACAGGCAGGCACAGCCAGGCAACACAAGGGAAACATGGAGAAGCCTACAAAATTTCCTGGGAGGTTGGACAAAGTTCCTGGTTTTAAATATGACCATGCTTGCATCAAAATATCTCTTCATCTATTTATAAATCATTCCCTTTTAACTCTTTGCATATTAATTAAATTGGAAGGGCGTTTGCAAGTCAAGGTCTTTGCCTGTATAAATAAGTCAATATCTGTGGAAATCAGTGGAGTTAAGGGAGTTGAAAGGTATAGGAGCCTCACACTGTAACTGTGATTTCCTTGTCAACATCTTCAATATTTGCATGGCACTAAACAAATGTCACACAATGAATCTGTCACCTCCTGGTAGTCCTGCTATGGTCTGACATTGCCATTTTTGGCTGGATTTCCTATACCCCCATAGAAATATTACAGTCTGAAACCCATCAGCAGTAACAGTGTGCATTTGCACCACTCCACAGAGTCCATTTCAATACTGATGAGCAAGGCCATGGCTTGCTTTAGGGAGAGCACAGTGAGGTCTCATGGCTGGTTCTTCAGGTATCCATCATCAGGGAGACTCTGGTACTGCAATTGGTGCAACATCCTCCCAGGAAACCTCCACAAGCCACCCCACCTCCTCTGCAGTGATGCCTTCCTGTAGGAAAGTCCCTGGTGTGTTTTTCTCAGTGAATAATACACAAATTTTCCAAAGAGCAGATAAAGTGGGAATGGCCCCATGAGCCTGTGCACATAACAGTGTTCCGGAGATATGCCTGAGCTCTCTGCTGAGCATCCATTTTTCTGAGCATTCATTGCTGCCTGGGGTTCTCATAGGGGGCCTTTTTTACCATCAGGCACAGTTTTGACTTCCAAGAAGGACTTCTGTACTTGCTGACCAAGAGGGCTCCAATGTGTAATGAGTCTTCAAGCCTTTCCTTCACAATCATGCTATTACTCAGGTCCTGTGCAGCACATGGATTAGTGATCCCATTGCACAGACCAGTGCCCACATTTTCAAGGTGATTTTTAATTTTACTTAAAAGCTCTCCACAACATCCCTCTGAATAATTGCCATTACCCCAGCTCTGAGCTGTGGAGTGGAGGAAGATTATGTGTCAATGCCAAGGTCACACACAGTCACTGATGGCTGGAAAACAGGAGCACATGGTCCCTGTGCTGAGCTCAGACCATTTCCATTCCTCTTTGTGATTTGTTTTGTGCCCTCGTTGCTGACACATGTTGCATAGTTGGGAGAACTGTGGTGAAAAGCACAGCTATTAAAAGCAAGCCCGCTTTGCTGTGATATATAACCTTCTTCTTACCCCACACAGTTTTGGGAGGTTATCTTAAAATTATCAAAGGTGCCACAGTTTCAGATGCCTGGATGCTGTCTCTGGGTCTAGTCAAATTAACATTCCTGAAGCATCCTGTTATGTGGGATGTGAAAAGCCAGCAAGGGCTCATTTCCCTTCTATCTACTGTCCTTTTTTCCCTGTCTGCTTTGAAGGGAAAGGGGAATAATTATCTCTTGCTTTTCAGGGCAGTTGGTAATGTTACAAATTATATGACTCCTTCAAGGCTTTATGCTTTTTTTCTGACATATTGTTACAGGTTTTAGAATCACAACATCCTAGAATGGTTTGGGTTGAAAAGGACCTTCAAGATCATCTCATTCCATCCCCTTGCCATGGGCAGGGTCAACTTCCACTAGCCCAGGTTGCTCCAAGCTCTGTCCAACTTGGCTTTGGACACTTCCAGGGATGGGGCAGCCACAGCTTCTCTGGCCAACCTGTGCCAGGGCCTCCCCAACCTCATAGGGAAGAACCTTTTCCGTATATTTAACCTAAATTTATCCTCTTTCAGTCTGAAGCCATTCCTTGTCTTTTCGCTACAGTTCCTGATGAACAGTCCCTCTCTGACTTCCTTGTAGGCACTGGAAGGTGCTGTGAGGACTCCACACAACCTTTTCTTCTCCATACTGAACAGCCCCAACTTCCATAGCCTGTCTCCATAGGGGAGGTGCTCATTTTATCCATGCCCACGGTCTCAGCCTTTTCCTGCTTTTTCCTTTTTCAGCCTTTCATGGGAGATAACTACTGTGACTCCATCAACAACCGAGCCTTCTGCAACTATGATGGTGGGGACTGCTGTGCCTCAACAGTCAAGACCAAAAAGGTAGGGATGCCCCTTCCTCTTTTTACTGGGAAGTTCTCTGTGAGTGCTGCTTTGTGCCTGGAAAAAAATTGTTTTTGCCAGAATAGGGGAGGTTTCAGCCCAGGCTCACTGTAGATACTGAGTTCTTGGTTCATTTTAAAGCTCTTTCTTGATGTGCATGTGCATTTCCCACCATAACCCACCTTCTATCTGTGCAAGGCAGGCTCCTAAATAAAATTTTCAGAGGTGCTAGTGCATTGTTATTGTAAATAAACCCAAGCTTCTCTATAGGCAAGGGCTGGTGCTCTCCAAAATTTGGAGCATGTTCATCAGCAGAGCTGCACCTACTGCTCAGGAGACCTTCACACAGAAGCACTGGGAAGGGGGTGTTTGCCCATCCTGATATCCACCCCCAGTGCTCCAAAGGGAAATTAGGAAAAGAGCAGAGAGGAAAAACAAAGCATCATTGTAGGTCTGTGCCTCGATCCATGGGTACCCACCTGGCTTAATGCTGACCATCCCATGCCACAGTGGAGGGTGAGGAGCAGGGCACCAGGGCTGAGTGGAGATCAAAATATCTTCTACACAGAGACCACATAGACCAGAACCTTGCAAAAGGAGACAGGCTAGTGACAGAGAGCTATAAAATCATTATTTAATGTAGGGAGGATGTTTAGGAAAGTAAAATCCACTGGTTTTTATCACACAGCAAGGAGGAGGTGAAGTGGTAATTTCCTGGAACCAGGATCCAAACAAATGAAAGAACGTCCTTATTGGCACAATGTGTGTTTGAGTGATAGGATGCATTGCCACAGAACATTATTAAGAACAAAAATTTATTTGAAGTTCAAAAAAGAATAGGCTTATTTGTGGAGGTTTGCTCCGTCACTGGCTTTTAAACACTGTGATCTGGATGCAGTTTCTGGCTCAGAATATTTAAACCACTGAGTGCATGAGCCTGGGGAAGGGTCCCTTCACACGCCTCCCTTTTTTATGCTTCTTTAACACCCACTTTAGAGATAGTGCCTGGAGTGATAGAGCTTGTGGCTTGCAGTAGTGCAGCATTTCATGAGTTTCTAACCACTGGATTTGTTTAAAATGAAAAGAAAGCCAATTTTATTCTCTGCCACATGAATATTTTATCTTCAAGATTTGAGTGTGGAACAGAATGAAAATCCAGCTACATTAAGTAACTGATATATATTAACAAACAACCAAACTTGAACGAGCTTGGGCTCAGCCTGTGACACCCTCTGTGTCACCCATCTGAGGAAGAAAGTCCTCTGCAGGGAACAGTGCCTTTCTAAGACAGCTTGGCTGGAGACGTTTTTCCTTGGTTCAGCATTGTGGACTATCTCTGGCCCATCTGAGACCACTGGGGACTGGAGAGGGACATGTCTTGGCAAGTGGAAGGAGTCCATTCTCCATTGGGGAAAACACAGAGGAAGTTTTCCTATACATACTTTTTTTTGGAAAAATATTCCTCTGTATCGCTGTGTTTCTTTTGGGAGAGGACCTGGGAACCATGTGCAGGGAAACACAGGCAGGTGAGCTCCTCTATTCCCCATGGACGGAGTAGGGCACGGAAAACCCATAAGGGGCTCCCTGCTGAAACAACCACTGCAGAGATGAGCAGGGTGACGTGCAGCAGCCCATCTTCAGTTGTCTCCAAGAAGAGATTCCTATCTCTGGCTGATTTTCCACCTCCTGGGGAGGAACAGCCCAATGGCAAGCACAGCTTGCTCTCTGAGCTCCCACCAGCTGGGAGGGCAGAGCTGGAAGTGCCCGGTAGCTCAGCATGGCATAGGTCTTCTCCTCCCAAAACAGCCTGCCTGGGAAACTTTATCTCGCTGCCTCCAGGCTTGAGAGCAGGCGATGAAAAATCCCAAGTGGTGCCAGAAGAATGGCAGTGAGGTGCCTGGGAAGAGACCGACCCAAACCAGCCCCATCAAGACAGGAGCTAAGGGCACAGCATACTGCTGGGGTGGGGATGGAACTGAAACACAAGAGATATGAGAGTTGAATTGAGAGGGAGAAGAGTTGGATTAAGGTTTGGGAGCAAAATTTATTGCTGAGCAGGGAGTTGAGACAGAGTGGGATCTGCACAGAGTTGTGAGCACTTACCAGCCAGGCGACTCACGCTCACAATATCTGCTGCTTCGCTGCCACCCAGAAATGAAGTGACCTCCCAAGGAGGGGAAGCACTTTGTAGCCCAGTGGGTTACTGGTTTCTGTGCTAAAACTGCCTTATGCAAAGGGCAAATGGTCAAAGACAGGCAGCTGGTCTCACGTCTGATGGATTTTCCCCATGGAGGGGGAGGTTTTGTAGCTTTTTGGAGATAAGTTCTGCTTTCACAGACTTCACTGGCAGCTGGATCATTGTGACTGGGGGAATTAGACTTGCCCTAGCTGGTAATTTAGAAACATCCATCCTAGAGATCACAGGGCTGAGCTTCCCCAGCACACATCCAGTTTCCAAAACCTCCCCTCTCCCAAAACACCAACAACATTGCAGGCGCTGAATGAGCCACTCAGGAGGAGTGAGAAAAACCACCTTCTCCTTGGACCTTCCACAGTGAAAGCAAGATGCTAAGTCCCAGTTTATTACATTTATAGGGTAAAGGGGGGAATAATAACCCAGCCGGCGGGGCTGTGGGGTCAGAGCAGAGGAGGCAGCAGGCAGTACCTCGCTCCTGCAAAGCAGCCGCCGACACCTGTGGCAGCAGCCGTGGGGCCGTGGGGTTTGGCTCTGTGAGTTATTTTCCCGTCTGAGGCCTTTGACTGAGACCAGATTTCAGGCAAGGCTGTTCAAATACAGCCCTCCCTTTGAAGAGGTTTATGAGTGGAGCGTTACAGGAGATATTCCAAAGGGAAAAACAATGAAAGGTGAGAGAAAAGGGAGCTGAATAAAAATACTCCGCATACCAAATCCTTCCAGCACAGTTTGCCACCTACTTAAAAAGGCACAGTTTTAAAATACACATTGGGTATAAAAGCCAAAAACCTGGAGGAGACATAGGGAGGGGTGGGTCCAGCTCTGTTAATTCCAATACCAGACGAGGATGTATTTTCATTCGGTTGTAGAAAGAGCGAGACACATGAAAGAGACTGTTTTGCTCCTTTTCTTTCAGGGTTACATACTATGTGGCAGATGTGTCAGTCTTTTAAAGCCCCTGCAAGTTTACCCATAAATGTCCAACATTTATGCAACACCTGTTTTTCTCCCAGAATGTCACAGGACATTTTAAAAGCTTTAGATTTATCATGTTTTCCCCGCTGCAGCCATTGCTGAGGTGACACATGGTTCACATTTAACAGAACATAGCAACTCTACACATTATTTTAGGAAAGGACTGAAGATTAACATTGCACCATGTGAAGATTCAAGAGTTAACAGCCGAGTAAGAGCTGGCTTCAGATCTTTAGTGTGCGCAAACTGTCAAGACTTAAGTTTCACTGCAGTCCCACTACTCTCCCAAACACACTTTCAGCTGCACGTAGCGCTGCAAATGGGCTGCCTGAAAGCAAAACGCTTCAAGCCCTATTCACTTCAATTTCGAGCCCTCTTAATGTGAGATTTTCCATGGTCCTGTTTTGTTGCCCTGAAAATGCACAAGGGACTTGCATGCAGCAGTCGCTTATCCCGTGTTTTCCCTGTGAATTTGAGCAGTGAATGACCTTGTGCATTTTCGGCAGCGAGCGGGGAACAGAGCGGTGTGACTTATCTGACCAACTACCGACTAATCAGTGCTGCTGCTTAGATAGGAAATAATGAGTATTTGCCCTGCACTATTCACAATCAGGCTGGAGAGCTTAAAAGAAATCATTAAAAACCTCTTTTGAATGCTACAAGCAGCAACGAATAAATTCAGTCATATTCTGGAGATAAATTCGAGGCAAGTGCAGTCAGCAAGCAGGAAAAAGAAACATTCATCAGCTTAATAATTTGTTATGCGCTAATTGATCGGCATCACCTTGCAGCGGGCGGGAAGCCAGGGCTGGCACAGGGATGAGTGCCACCCAAGGAAGCAGGGACATGGGCAGGCTGTGTGGGGAGCAGGGAGCTGAGGGTGCTGGGGCAGAGGACGGGGCTGTGCTGCTCACAGCTTGCCCTGTGCATGACCCAGGAGCAGCTTTGAGAGACAGGAAGGCCATTGCCGGCCAACCTCCAAGGGAGAGAAAGCTTCTGTTGTGTATCTGGAGGGGATAAAGTCTTCCGTGAAGGACAAAGCAAAATCCCATCTCCTTTTAATCTTTCTCCCCTCCTGACCCAGCACAGGTTGCCAGCTCCCTTCTGCCTGGCTGCTCTAGGAAGCTGCTTCTTGCTTTGTATCCTGCCACAGATAAAAGAAGATACGATTTTTTTAAAACATTACATCTGTGACACTGCCAAAGGGAGAAGAATAAATAACCTGGGCATAGCTGGCTGTGTCTGGACTGTTGGCTGCCTGCGAGGGTTCATGGGGTGTGCAGCATTATAGGGAGAGGCTCTGGCTGTTTCCTCCTGATTCATTTCAGGAAGTCTTCTCCCCAGTCACTGTCTCCTCCACTTCTTTTCTCTTCCCCTTCCTTTTATAAGTTTTCCCTGGACAAGGCTGTCTAGAAAGACCCCACAGAAATGTCTTTCTTTAGGCTCTGCTTATGTACTTTGTTCCAGACTCGTATCACAGATTTGCTTAGTTGAAGGTCCTACAGTCTGGTCTCTACAGATTTAAACACACTGAATTTGCTGCTTTAAAAGTCCCTCAACTTCAACTATTTGCAAGGGGGAACTTTCATCTGTCTTTCCTCTCTGTCTTTCCTTTTAGTTGCATAAGTGGAAAACCTACAGCTCCCATGAGAAAAACCTGCCTCAGTTATCATTCAGGTTTTCCCTCAACTGCTTTGCCCCACAGCACTTAGAAGAGAAAGAGAAAAATTGTCCCATCCCTTCAGCCTCTTGACATTTCTGTCCAACACCTTGGAGAGGAAAACCAGCAAGTGCCTCGGCGGAAAACAAATGAGGACTTGCGGTAGATAGAGGGCCGTGTGGGATTCATCCAAAGCTTTGCTTATCTAAAAGATAGGGGAGTTATCAAAACCTCTTCAGAGACTTTATGGCTGAGAATTCAAGGCCTAAAGAAAGGAGCTTTGAACTGAGGGGCTGCTGCTGGCTCCAGCAGGGATTTCCAAAGGCTGTCCCTGTCTCCCCAGCAAGGTGGGGTGTGCTGCACTCCTACTCCTAAGCCAACAGAAATAGCCACTTCCTTGGAGAAATAAGTGCCTTCTCCCAGCTCTCTAACTGCAACACAGACCTGTCTTCGGGAGTCTCAGATCTTGCTCTCTTGGCACAACATGTTTTTGAGGCATTTGGTGCCGTTAGCAGCTTCAGTGACCACCCTAGCTGAGGAAACCCTGCTTATCCAGAAGAACTGATGCTCCCATGCTGCTCCCAACAACTTGAATGTCCCCAGCTGGGTGTGTCTGTCAGCTCTATAATTAGCAGGGGAGATACAATGAATGGTGGGTGAGCAGGGGGGAAGGAAGGAAGCATACAATGCAGAGTGTTGCTTCATGCCTCTGTAAGTGGCTGAGCGCTCCAAGCATGCCGGTTCACCCCAACGTGTGGGTGAACTCACTTCCCCATAAGCTGTTGGTCTCAGGCTCAGTGGCTGTAGCTGTTTGCCATGCGAGGAGCATTTGCAGTCAGGGTTGATTGGGGTGGGAGCCTATTTTGGGGCTCAGAGCTTGGTTTCATAATCGTTCAGGGAGGCTTTCCAGGCAGCGATAAATTAAAAGCAGTGATGGTAGCAGCACATGTTGCCTATCCTGAGAGAACGTTCTTGGCTTCAAGGGACGTTGGGGCTTCCCACAACATACGGCATTCCCAGGGGATGTGCTAGTGGAGGGTGTTTGCTTTGCTATCCAACCTCACTTCATTAGCAAGTGTTACAAAAACCAGCGAACAAACCTTCCCTGCTCCACCGCCAGCTATTTGGCCTCTGGGTGGTCTGGCTCCTATTAAATCTTTGGTGATTATTTAGACTAATTACATTCATGTTTGCACAATCAGTAGCACGAGGGTAGGAAGCACAGCTGATTGCTGAGCAACTGAGCTCCATGTGGTTTGGCACAGGGGCTCCCTCGCTCTGCTCAGCGGGCAGGCAGGGATGCGGGATCCATGCGGGCAGGGCTTTCCTGGAAATCCCCGCTGGCATTGGGCCATCCCGCTTCCACTGGTTCTGCTGAGGCTGCTCCCAATTTACACACGGTGGAGAGAGCAGAGCATCTGTTGGGTTCCGCTGAGCTACATCTCGATGCACCACGTTTGCTGGTTTCAGCGGGGGAAAGCTCAGTTTATGGCGGGGCAGGGAAGGAAAATTCAAGCTTTCAGAACTGTGTGTGCTGGATGGAGAGGAGGTTTCCTGCCAGCTCCATCCTTGCCTTTCCCAGGCCCTCTGGAGCGATGCCCTAGGTGTGAACCTGCATACCAGCACCCAGAGTTAAAAGGGGGCTTGCTCTTGCTCTGTTATCTCAAGCTTGTGACCTTAAAGCCAAAAAACATTGAGAAGACCCTTACAAGATGCACTTTTGTCCCACAAGGACCTTGTCAGGGAATTGAATACTCCCTGTTGTTTGAGCTGGGAGGCTCTGGGAGGTGCAAGGCCATGACACTCAACACGGGCTGCCACGCTTATCTCCCAGGCCATGCTGCCCGTGGAGGCTGTGCCTGCACTGGGGCTCCGTAGCTCCAGTTCAGCATGTCTGGGAGATTTCGCAAACACTTTAGGGCTGAAATCTAACAACAGGCTGTTTCCCAACACTTTGCAGCCCTCCTCTCCTGCTTCCCTCTCCCTAGGTCTGATCCTGCCTGCCCTGGTGCTGCTGTGAGCCGGCCCCAGGTGCTGAGCAGGAGGCACAGCCAGGTCAGCCTGATACCAGCCTCTGTCAGAGGCGAGCTCCCAGACTTGAAGAGCTGTTTCCCATCCCTCCCTGTACCTGTCTGGGATTTCTCCTGTCAACATTCCCACCAGTTCCCTATAGACTGGCCTTTCTCAGCAAGGATCTGCCTTGGGATGTCACCAGCCTCTTCAGATAGGTGCATGCAGTGAGTTGTGACCTCTCACTCATTCCAAGACCTGGATTCTAGTTCTGTGCTGGTCTGTTGTATCATTGTCTTTGTTCCCATAGTTGGGAGCATGGCATCCAGGGCAAATCCCTGTTTCTAAGAGGCAGCTTGGGTTTTATCCAAGTTCTTATTGCTTAGTGTGGGAGAGGATGCTTAGGGCTCCCATGCCTTGGTGGAGAATGAAGTCTGGGTTCATGCTCTGTGCAGCATGGGTGGTGAGTTGATCAAGGTGATGGTGTCTTGGATCTCCTGTGGATTACACCCAGGATGTCCATGCCAGGCTCCTGCCCAGCCCATGAACCCACACCTGCTGCCCTTGCTCCTCTGGGTTCATAGCAGGGTGTGTCATGCCCTGCACACTCTGGGTGTTGAGCATGATGTAAGTTGCATCTGTTTTCTCTTGATTATCGATAGGTCTTTGGGCCATTGTGGTTCTGGTATGACTCACATTCCCCTGAGTGCCATCCATCCACCCCATGGCTGTTCTGGATCATCTCCAGGAGATGGGTGTGTAAGGGGTGCATGTAAGTGTGTGGACCTGTGTTCTTCAGTTATGCCTTTTCCAACTTATTTTAGTTAGTCTAAGGACTACTTCACTACTTGCACTACTTCATCAAATGTCCAATGCAGGTTCCAAACTTAGTTTTTAGCTTTTTCTTCCTGCCCTCTTAGATATCCTCCAGGTTTTCTACATGGGGAGATAGATGTAGATGAAATGCAGGGCTTGGCAGGTGGAAAGAAGAGAAGCTGATTCCTTACTCCTGGCTTTACAATGGTTATCTCTGGAAATTTCAATGCAGGTCATATATTCTGTTAATGAGTTGGGCTTTCAAAGACCTATTTAAAAAGAAAATAGGCAGTTAATCTTGGAGTATGTATATCTGGGCTCCACACCTAAATAGGCTATCATTCAGCAAAAGGTTCAGCATTTATTATTTCTAGCACATCCAGCAGCTTTATTCATGGCTGTGCACTCCAGAGGGCTGTCACTGTGTGAGCCCAAGGCAGTAGACAGCCCTTCTTCTAAGAGGTTTTACATTTTCTCTGAGCTGGGTACTTCTGACAGTCCCAGTAGATTCTGTGTATGGGTTAGATTCCTTAAATACCTATGGAAATCAGGTCCTTGGGGAACTGAAATGTGTATTTGTTGTAAATGTTGTTTAAAGTGGAAACCCAGCATTACTGTTAAGTGTTTGGAGAATTTTGTCATGTCTAATACAACTGTGGCTGTGCTCATTACTCATAGAAATCTCTGCCTTTTCACATAATAGAAAACTGATCTCTGGTGCTCACTGCCATAAGACAAAACAATTCATCTATCTGGACAATAGCACTGTAAAAATCGAATTGAATAAAAAGCCTCCATAAGGGACATAAAGTGAATAAGACTGATTTGATCAGGAAGAAACCCTCCTACACTCAGGCTACCCACTGCTGGGAACTGCTGTTGAGCCATGGAGCTGTCTCGTTATGGGGTCATGGCTCTGCCTCAGAGAGAAAGCATCTGCTTCTCTGTCCATGACCACGATTAGGAGACCACAGGGTTTCTGGAGGACACCACACAGCAAGGCATTTCTTCTCTAGAGGCTCCATCTCACCAGGAATTGGTTGCAATGCAGTGGGGATCCAGTCTTGGACATGCACCTTTTCAGGTCACCCCAGTGCTGAGCACAGGCTTACAGAGAGCTGTAAGAAAGCAAAGGGGAAAACAAGGGACTCACAAGGAGAAATGGGGGGAGAAGGAATGAAGGAGGTAGATCACTTAAGGCAGCATCAAACACATGCCGGTTTGTGTGTTTACAGTGACTTACTGAGCACAGCCCACACAGTAGGTGAGGGGAACACGAGCTGGTCATTTGCAGACACAGCCCTGCAGGGCTTGTTTCCCTCTTGGCTCTGATGTTCCCACAGGTGAAATGGGACTGTGTCTGGGATCTCTGTGGCTGCAGCACATCCCACTTAAGCATGGACAGCAGCAGAGATGAAGTGCAGTCTGCTGTCACAAGTGATTTCAGCCACTTCACTGAAATGCCTGGACTGGGTGTGTGGTTGTCCTGTGCGCAGTGCAAAGGGTGGATCCACCTTCCCTGTTTCTCTTTGGAGTGAAGGGGCCACTTAATCACCTTTGTCAGGCTGTGACAGACAAGCACAGTAAATCCAGGCCAGGGAGAGGGAAAAGCTTGATCAAGACAAATGAAAGAATCAGGTATCCAGGTCTCTTCTCCAACCAGTAGCTTTGTTGTAGAACAGGGAGGATTTTTAAAGTCAAAATCATTGCCAAATCCAGATTGAACTGAATGACTCAGGATAAAAAATAAAAAGATATGAAAACTCCAGGCATATTTAAACGTTTTGTTTGAGCATTCTCTAAGTGAAACAAGTTTTTATTTCAAGACATAACTTTTGCTGTGAAATAGTCTTTTTTATTTGTTTGTCTTGAAGGGAAAGGTCAAACCTGAAATGTAGCAGATAATTTAAACCAAAATGTTTCCTTTTACACAGAACAGAAAAGCTCAAATTTTTTTTTGTATCTTTTCTTTTTCCTTTCCAGTATTTTAATTCAGTCATTAAACAACCCCTCCTCAGCCTCCTCCCCAAGCCCCATTGTTTGCAGACTTCTCTGTTTTCCTATCTAAGAATATTCATAACACTGTGATATGAGACAGTCCTGCTCTGGCTGGCTTCTGTTGGATCAAGTGACCCTTAAGCTCCTATTGTTTTCTGCAGTTTATAAACTTATTTAGTTGCCAATTATTTGAATTCATTTACTTTCAACTTTTTGGACTATCCCTTTGCAACCTCCACATTTGCACAATTGTAGGTTCAGATTATTCAGTGGTTGGTTATTTAGTTCATAAGTCACCAAGGCCATGTCTTGATGAAGACTCATCACCCCATTCTACCTGGAGGGTCAGGTCTTGTGTGAATGAAGTCAAAAGCAAAGGGAGGAGTCTCTCTAAGCCCTGATTTGCTGATGAGCCTTGGCTATTTAATGTCTCTGTCAGTGTGTCCCTGCCTTAGGCTCCCCAGTTGTGAAACAAAGCTCCACACCCCCTCCTTCCCGTTCTTGCGTGCGTCAGGAGAAAGACATGCTGGACATGCAGGGACACGTATGGGAGGTCTAGGTGGAGATGACAGCACAGTGCTGGGTCCAAATTCCTAGATGCGCTGTGGATGATACACAGGGAACAGGCAGACTCAGGCTTTGTAGCCTGGAGAAACGTGTGGCAGCAGAGCCAAGGGAGGCAGACGGAGCGTGCGCGTGCAGCCCCTGCCGGGAACATTTGAACAGGTTGTGGCACTGCCTTGGAAGGAGTGTAAAGGAGGGGAATGAGGTCATTTGCTCTGTGCAGATGGGAGAAATTCTTGGGAATTCACTTCAGGGCAAGTGAGACACAGTTCCACTGCCCCACCCCCCCACCCCCCCACCCCCCTCTTTTTTTTCAGGTAAATGCTATGATGGCTAAAATAAACTTTTGCTAGCCAGGCACTGCAGGGTATTGTTTCAGCTGCTTCTCACACTTATCTGGAGGGATCATGGATAGATGACAGTCTGTGCACATAGCAGCACCTCACTGCATTCCTTTGCTGTTCCTCAGTGCCCCTTAGGTGCATCTCCTGACCTCAAACACAAAAGGTGTTCAGAGAAGTCTCTGCTGGACTCCGACTTCACTGATCTGCGAGATAGTCTTGGCTCCATTCCTGAGGAATTGAAACTAAGAACATCCACAGTTAAATGCACAAATGGAGTTAGGCACAGCAGCAACATCCAAGCCATAGGGCCTCTCTGTAGAATGATGCCCTACAGAGGGGAGATTATGGCCCAGGTGTAGGATTCCCCAAAGGCCCCATGCTGGAGGTGGGTGGGAGTGCTACAGGGGATATGGAGTCGGGACCTGCTGGACCTAGCAGTGTTTGGTGAATATCTGAGTTGGTCACGTGAGATGAGAGTTTGTAACTTTTCTGTGCTTTAGTGTTTGTAGCCCTTGGGGTAAGGCTAGCCTTCAGAAGAAGCTGGCACTGTAGTGTGTCCAAGCACTGTGGTAAGTACCCCAAAAAGTCCCAGAATTGCCTGAGAAGTACATGTCTCCCACCCAACTGTGTTCCTGTGCTTGATGAATCAGTAATCACACGAGTTGACCGGGTTCTTCTTTACTTTTTTCCACAGCCTTTCATCCAGACAGGTAGCTCACCTGAGGCCTCAGTGTACCACCAGCACAGCACTAACATAAATCACTGTAAAAATAACACAGCTGAAGATTGTAGCTGATCTCTGAAGATTTTACTCCAGAGGTCTTGTTTGTTCTCCGGACTGCTGTAGGTGCGTTCCCTCCTTCATGTCTTTGTGTCTTTGACTTCCTTCCCCAGGTTACACCATTTCCTATGTCCTGTGACCTACAAGGAGAGTGTGCTTGCCGGGACCCCAACGCCCAAGAGCACAACCAGAAGGACCTCCGTGGCTTCAGTCTTGGGTAATGCCATGCGACGTGGAATGGAGGACCACACAGCTCAAGGCAGGCTAGGAAAAACACCACATCCCTTTTGGTATCATTTTTAACATTTAGCTGCTCAACTGGATGGCATTTCTGCACCAGGGACTCTTAGAATTCAACCAGTCTGCCTTTAATTTTTGTCCAAGGAGAACTAAAGTAGGGGTTTATGTATTAACTGTATCTTAAATAGTGATGACGAGAAACAACCAACCAAGAGTCAAGTTGAGAAGACTTTCATGTATCAAAACAGCATGTTACGCCCACCTAATTTGAACAGTTCATATCTAGATTCAAGGCGAGAAACAAACTATTTATGTACACATATTTATAGACATAAGTAGAGAAAGAGAGCAAGAGTGAGAGATTATGATCAACGCAAAAACACTTTCCCCTCCCCAGCACTCACAACTCAGACCATTCATGGGAGAGGCTGTGCTCTTGGAGGACTCCAAGCTGAGCCTTTTCTGATGCTAAATGCCGAGGTATCGCATGCTCGGGGCACTGAGGTTGGGGTCTCCACAGGGTTGGGCCTCTTGGCAAGTGACCTGCCAGAAGCCCAGCCAGCTCAAGATTTGGGATGCATCTGCTCCTCACAGGAATGCTACTTCCAGCCAGGGAGCTCAGCAGACTTCAGGGGCCTTCCTGTACAACTCCTTCTTCTCCCCCTGCCCTCAAAAAGCCAACCAAAGGCCCCCTTGTAGCCTGCAGGGCTTCTGGGATGTTTCTGTGTGGAGATGGGCAGGTGGTCCCGTGGTGGAGTCAGGGAGTGGGGAGCCCAAGGACTGGCATTGAGGAATGTGGATGGATGATTGCTTCTGAGGAGCAGAGAGGGAAACTTGCGCCCGCACTTGTCATTTGAGCATGTCTGCTGCTGCTACTCCTGCTGCTATGTCCCATTCAACTAGTTTCCTTACTGTGTCAGGACAGGGTGAAAAACAACCCCATGCAACCAAACAGTCTGCCTTAAAGCTTACCTAAAACCTGCCTTTCAAATCCTCTGGTCTCTTCCTCAGCATTGGGGCAAGAAAACAGGACATCAGCCAGCCAAAGGAATCTGCTTTCTGGTCTCCACCCACACAAGTGGGTCTCTAGACCTCCTTCTCCCTCGTCTTAGGGTGGTCTGTTTCTGACAACTGCTTCATGCTCCTGTTTTCTCAGAAGAGGGGAAGAGCAGGAGGAAACACATGCCACGGGGAAAGGACCGCAGGAGACAGTATTAGAATTTTGGCCATATTTGTCAGTATTAAGCTGCCAGGCCAGTGGGTCTGACCCTTTTGAAAGAGCAGGAGCTTAGCTGCTTGTAATCTTCCAGAAAGAAGGGCATTAGCTGTAGTAGACCTCACACTCCCTTGTCATCCTACTGTTTCAGTCCAGAGGAGAACATGTTTTGCCAGATCCTTGGTGGTTCTTTTCATCGCAGGGTTCATCACTCAGAGTCACTGACATGCCCAGGGCTCCTAGTGCT
The DNA here is from genome assembly GCA_035583155.1 of Acropternis orthonyx. Lineage (NCBI taxonomy): Eukaryota > Metazoa > Chordata > Aves > Passeriformes > Rhinocryptidae > Acropternis > Acropternis orthonyx. The sequence continues at coordinate 7,936,365 of JAWWEU010000038.1, read as the reverse complement.
GCACTGCTGCTACAGCCCATCCCACGGAAATCCCAGAGATCTTTCCAGTGTGGCTTGGGCATATATCTCTTGTTTCAAGCTCCTGTTAGGAAGAGCACGTCTTAAAGAGCATCTTTCCAAAGTGTTAAATCTATCTGTTCCTTGGGACTCTCTTGACTTTTACAATCTACTAGGTAAGGACAAGTTGGAAAGACTTTTCCCTGCTCCTCCTTGATTGAACATTTAGGCACTGGAGAAAAGCAGAAGTGTAAAGGGAGGGTTCATTTGGCTCATAGAGATGGATGTAAAAATGAGTAGGAGAACTAGAAATGGAAAACGCGTAGAGTGGTAGGTGCAAGGAGCCAGGCTCTTGTTACCCACTGTTGTGGTTGTTTCTATTGGAATAAAGCAGAGATGAATCTCAAGAACTAAAATGTAGAGACCTGGAGAGGTGATTGTTGTAAGAAGGTGAGGAGCTGTCTGTTGGGAAGCTCCAGCTATTCCTGGAGGAGGCCTGGCCAGCCATGGGAGCTGTGTGGATGGCTCTGCCCCCACCATGCAGGGGTGTACTGGAAAGGGAGGTGCAGTAGGATTAAGGCTCTCTCCATGGACTTACACTGAACATCCTCCAGCATAGAGTGCAGTGGCATAAAGTTCCCCTTTTGTCCCTTGCCATCTAACATGGGAAGTAAATAACTGTGGAAAGGTTGCTGCTCTCTTCTGGTCCCTTCGCCCTCCCCTTTTTTTGTTGGCAGTTTGTTCATGTGCCATCCAGCCCACGAGAAGAGCTCACAGTCTCAAAAGCCTTTCGAACTGCCAATGCATTATGTCTTCAATGCCTGAGGCATCTTGGCATGATCTCCCCTCTCCACCCCACCCAGGTTTCACCCTGGCAGGGAGCCTCGGTTCAGGTCCTGCGTGCATCCTAAAACTGCCCTTCCCAGTTACAGAGCTCAGCATGGAGATTTCCCATCTGCTTCTGCCACCTCTGACAGTGCCCAGGACAGACAGATCTGTACAGGCATTATTGCCACTTGCTGCTGTGGGTTCCCAGGAGCTCAGAGCCAGCTGAGCCCCTCTGGGCAGCCAGGGCCAGCCCCTGCTTGCCGAGCTGGAGGCCTTCTCAGCACAAGGGAGATGGTGGCTTCTTGTCAGCACAGCTTCACACCTCAGCTTGACTCCTGCAGTCCTGGCGTGCCCCAACTCCCTTCCCACGGGCAGACTTTCCATGCTGCTATGAGATTTTTTTTTTTTCTAACTACCACATTGGCACTGTCCACCTCCTCCAACAGGGCTGACAGGGCTGGGAGCAGGAAACATTCTGTTCTAAGTCATGTTAAATCCAATGGCATCTTTTGTTTTTCCACTGGGGCAAAGCTTTGCCCTCTGCATTTCAGGTGCTGTACCATGCACCCAGAGGGATGTGGTGAGGGGAGCCACAGGACACTGGGACCTGCTCAGCTCTTGTCCTCTGTGCTCCCAGCCTTAGGCAAGTCCAGTTGGATGACCTTGCAGAATCTACCACTGTTTGGGCCTCAAATACCTAGTGGAGTCCTAGGAAAGTCCCTCCATGACTGTGGTGGCCATTGGTACCCACTGAGTCAGTGGTGTAGTACAACACCAAACCAGAAGTTTGGGTGAGGAGAAGAGGATGCCTGTGATGGTGAAATTTAGCTGCTCATAAAGTCCAGGTCACATTAGTGCCAAGATCTTCTCTGTCACAGATAGTGAGCCAGGGCTGCACCTTACCTGGGACCACCAGCCAGCTCCTGGCTCTGGGTGATGTCCATGGCCAGCAGGAGGGAAAGCTGGAGCGGAAAGCAGTGAATGGTGCATGGTGGGGTGGGAAACTCCAATCAGCTGCTACCCCTCTCCCTCCCCACCCTCTCACAGATGGGCTGAGCTGGTGTCCTCCTGCTTTTCTTGCACCTTCTGCTGTCCCATCCAGGCTGAGAAGGGAGGATGGCACCAGAGGACTCTTGGAATCGGGTTCCAGCTACCTCCCTTCTGGTTTTGGTTTCACTTGGTTGTAACTGTCGGTTTGTTCTAGGTTTTACCTGTGTTTAATGAAAACAACAAAAAAGAAAAAAAAAAAGGGAAAAAGAAAAAAAAAGAGACAAAAAGAAAGTCCAATAGCCAACAGAAGTTTCTTGCTGCGACTGATTGAAGTGGGGAAAAAAAATAACAAGTGAGGCTTTACAGAGAGGAATAAAAGAGAAAAAAAAAATTAAAAAACGAGAAAAGAAAATCCTTATAATCCAAATCCAAGAAGAGCAAAGCCTATTTTTATGTGTTTGAAAGGAAAACACCAATTCTGCCAGCTGAGTAGAGAGCTAGATACTAAGTGTAGATTTCCCTAGAAGTACCGTGAGGTTTTATAACATTGTCTGGTTTTGTTTTCCTCGTGCGTTGTGATAAATCCAGGAACTAAGGCTAAGGGGTCTTTCCCCTGGTATATTGTTGTTTGTAGGGGGAGGGGGGCGGAGTTTGGTTTCATTCTTTTTTCCAGATTATTTTTTTAAGTGTGTATTTGTGCTTATTTTTACGTTATCCAACTGTACATACGCATTTAACCAGTATTTCACTGTGCTCTAATTACTGCACTCAGAAGCACTGCACAGTCTGAATCCCAGAGAGCTGTGAGAGACTGGGAATGAATGGGGAAGGAGAAAGCTGCTACCTGAGCAGACAGGTGATTCCCAAAGGTGGGAAGCAGAGTGCTGACCACCCCCTTCCCACACTCCAGCCCATTGTTTCCATTTGAGGCCAAGCTAGAAGAGAGGAAGGGATGGGGTGAAGTCAGCCAAGGCTGGGATGCTCAAAGGGGTTTCAGAGCTGGAGGTTTGACCTTTGAACTTTTTTGGATGCTGTGGCAATTCCCAACCTTTTGGCAGCGTCTTGCCCTCTCCTGCCCAATCCCTGGAAGCCCCAGTGAGAGTTAATGGGCATGTTCATACCACTGGGAGAGAACCATGTGTCTGGAATAGATAGACTCCAGACATCTCCATGGTTGTGGGCCCCATTTTGGTCTCAGTGGTGCAGCTGAGCTGATTTATGTTTTTTCCATGTCATCCCCTCCTCTGGGGAAGGCCATCTCCCTGCTGGGGAGGCAGCAGTGCTCCTGCCTCCAGTTGACCTTATATGTTGGGCACACCGAAGTCCTGGGGACAGCCCCCTGTCACTGAAGGACCTTGACCACTGAGTTCAGTGGGAGCATGACCAAAACATCAGCAGGAGCAGGTCCAGGTGGCCCAAGATGTATTTCCTTGGAGCTACGGTCAATTTGGGCAATAGAGATTTGGTGTTGGGCTGTTCCTGCCACCTGGGGAGGTTCAAGTCCCAGTTCATTTTAGCAGGAGCAAAGTGAGGGTTAATGTTTTGTTTCTGTCTTCGTTTGGCAAACTGACTTTTCCCCTTTTCACCGGATCTACACAACCAAGATTCATTGAGAACGAGAATCACTTCCTCTGAGGCCACACACAAGAGCTTGGGTTGGCTTCAGGTGTTCGATGAGGAGTCTTGGTGCTGCTTGTCGATGGTGTTAGTCCTGTTAGGTCGAGACACAGAGCTAACGAGTCCAAGTTGTCTTTGGTTCCCATTCTGGCTTAGTTTAGTCTTTTGGTTTTTTCATTCTTTTGGTGAGGCCATAATTCAGCCACCAGTTTCCATCTTCTGAGTGCAAAGAACCAGGGCTTTAATGAAACATTTCACCAGCAATTCAAGAGGGAATTGGAACCATTGTCGAGTTTGCATTGTATGGCCTCTGTAATTACGTACCTGTCTGCAGATGATGGGCTGAATTTTGCTCCCATCAAGTCAACACAGGTTTTTGTTGTTGTTGTTGACTTTCCTGGGAGCAGGATTGAGCCGTACTATATATATAAATATATATATAAATATATATATGATATATATATAATATTATGTGTGTAATATTATATATATATCAGTGTAATATTTACAAATAAAACTGTGATCTCGTCTAGAGAAAAATGTATTCATATTACCAACTGCTCTTCCATATTTATGTATCATATTGTATCTTTTTATCATTGTTATAATTATTATGATTACTATGGTTATTATTATTATTATTATGGAATCTTTCTTGGCACCATTTGGAAGCCACGTCAACCAATACTCCAATGAAGTGCTGAGGATCTATTTTCACAAGAATTCTACTGGTCTACTGTATAAAAGAGAAAAGAAAAAAAAAAAAAAAGAAACAAGCAAAATACAGTTCAACCCTTAATTCTGTACCTCACGCCTGTACGTTTGCTGCTCTGATTTTGGGTTTTATTTTGCGTTCGTTTGTTTTTAACGGATCTAATTTAAGTCTCCAAGCAATATATAAAGATGTAAATAGTAAAGCTTATTTATTAAGATTGTCATCTTTTTTAATTTATATTTACACAGTTGTTCATCTAATTTATTTTTTTTCAATACAGTTTTTAACAGTTGTCCTTTTTTTTTTTTTGGTTCATGATGTTTTTTAAATCATTTTCACAGAATTTCTTTATACAGGTTTTTCTCTTTCTTTTAATAAGCAACAACTTCCTCTGGTCTTTCAAAAGCAGGTCATGTTTCACTCCAAAAAAAAAAAAAAAAAGGTTATGTCAGATTCATCAGAAATATTTTGCCATTGTTGATTCCTATACCCTAAAGTTCTATATTATATAAATATATAATACCTTGTATGCTTAAATATTTAACTGTGTGATTTTGTATATATCTTCATACACATGCTCACACACATATGAGGGTTAATGTCCCCAGATGTTGGGAGAACAGAGAATCAGAAACACAAACAATATAAGCTTGTATTAAAGAGTTCTGAACTGGACCGCTCGCTCTTGCCACGTCTCCTTTGCTTTCGGTTGAGCCGGCCCTGAGCAGCGCCGGGTACCCGTGGGGGTGCTAAGTGTGGCTGTGGGGTCCCACATCTGGCTGCACAGCTGCACAGCGCCCCATCCATGTGCTCCAGCTCTTCTCTTTTGGGCAGGGGTTTGGAAAAGCGCCGTGTTTTGACAGTGAGCTGCAGTGGATGGAGGGAGGCAGCGCCAGCCACAGGAGCCCAGGAGCCTGTTTCACCCTCAGGGGGTTTGGATCTGACAAGGTGGTTCAGGTCCTGCTTCACTCAGGGCAGGCTGGTGCTTGGAGGAGTTTTTGGGGTGAAAATCTGAAGGTCTATTTCTAATTGCCACAAGAATTTACTCCACTTTGCCGATGCTGCCCCTGCACTGGTGTTGCTCCAGCAGGACGTCCCACACTGGAGGGGTTGGGGTGGTGGTAGAGACCCAACTCACTGCCCACCCATTCAGAGCCTGTGAAAGGAAAGAACTTTATGCTGCTGTACTGAGAAGTCTGTATCGATTCACCTTCCAAATGTGGACTGATTTGGCATTGACATCTCCAAACCACGAGGATGTGCATGCAGGCAGGACAGGGGCGGTTCAACCCTGACAGTTATGGACCTCTGACCCTAGAAAGAGTCATTTTTAACCCAGTTAACTCCCCAGGAAAGTCCTGGTGAGATGTGGAGGCAGGGAGCACAGACAGAGGACAAGGAAGGGAGGCATGGGGGCAGCAGTGCTAAATACCAGCTCTGCTCTCCCTGTTACACATTGCCCTTTTCATCTGCTTAGGTCAGCACTGGGCTCTAATGCCAGCCAGCTCTATTTGTCATCCTGATGTAGTTACAGTACTGGCTTGTACCACCTTGGCCCCCTCAAAACATGGGGCAGTGATACCATAGAACAATAAATGAATCCCACACCTCACAATCCATGGGATGGTTGGGGGCAATAGACTGAGGGATGAGAATAAATTGTTTACCTCTTTTTTTATGCTGACATAAAGGAGTCAGTAAAAAAATGATTTGCATTTTACCTGCAAAAATCCACTGCAATATGCTGAGCAGGGAGAGACAAAAAGAGCAGGAGCAAGAACATGTTGTGTTTTCTATACTGTCCTTGTCTGTGGTCAATGCATTATTAATGGGGTATAAGTGTGTCACAGACAGCCCTATCAATAGCACATACTGTAGATAAAAAGGCCCAGGAATGATGTATTAAATTGGTTGTGTCTATAGCAATATACAAATCAATTGGCTGTGTGTTGAGCTATCTATTAAGCATTAATAAAGACCTTAAGATGGGAGCAGCCACGAAGCCAGGGAACAGCAGGCAGCTCACTCCTGCAGGGCTCTGCTCAGCTCTGTTCCTCCTGCATGCGCACAACCACCCCAGGATCAATTGGAATGCACAGTCAGAACAACAGTTTCTATGTCCAGATTACGTGTCTGTCTGGAGATCAGTCACTAAAGAGAGGGAGAGGGGGGGAAAAAAAATCAATATATGCATTTAGCAAGGTCTGTCCTGCGAGAAGGCAACAGAGCTTGTGGCCACCAGCAGATATTAGAACTGGCTGGGACTTGGTAAGGATGGCAGCTTTAACATGCAGCATTACCCAGCCTGGGCCAGCAGTCTCTCCAAGTGTCCATGTGCTGGTGACTGTGAGGCACTTGTGACACCAGATGTGGTTCCTGTTGGCTGCATGAAATGCAAAGGAGGTGACTGCATTAATTATAGAGGAAAGCTGGGGAAATTGCTCTGAATTCACATGGCAAAGTCCTCTCCCAGCTCAAAGTCACAACTTCTCAAACAAGTATGGCACTGGTAACTGTGGTAATCATAGAATGGCTTGGGTTGGAAGGGACCTTGAAGATCATCTACTAATAGGAAAATGAAGCTATTAACAGTGAAACAATTTGCTCAAAAAGACACAAAGGCTTTAAAAAAAGCTTCCATAGAAGGACTGGAATATAAAGGAAACTACTCACAAGTATAAAAGAAAGCTTCTTTCCACATAAGCAAGGACATCTGAAAATCAAGTGAATTTTTAGGCTGGCAAGTGTGCCCAGGTGTTCACTTGCTTGCACACTGACACACACACACACAAACCCAGAAAAGCCTTTGTCGTCCAGCACTGCCTTTTCCCGGACTTGTTCATCCCACCTCCTCAGTTTTTCAGTGTCTAAGGCACACACCTGGCAGGTAAAGAAAAGTGAGCAGTTCTCAGGCCAGAATTCTCCTTTTTGATGCTCATTAAGTACCACAACACTACGATGGTCCCAAATGTTCCCTCTTCCCTGAATTGGAATAGCTGCTGCCTACATAATTTGACAACTGGCCTAAATTCTCCAATAAAAAGCAGCCAAAGGGTCAGGGTCTTAATTTTTTTACTTTTTTTTTTTGTAAGTACAAGTGAGGCAATACTGTGTCAAAATAGTTTTAAAGGTCTTGAGATTCTTTTGGCTGACCTCTCTCGGGCTGCAGGACGATCATTTGTGGTTAAAAACAGCTTACACGAAATTACTAATTTTTTTTTTTTTTCATATCAAAGGTTATTCACAACTTTCTGATAGTTTTACTTATGATGAATGAAGAACGAGTCTGAACAGCAACATCATCCCTTCTAGCCACCTGCCCTGCCCTGCTCTTAAGATATCTGCCACTTTACCCATTTATAAATCACTTCCCCACACATACAGCTTTTTAAGAAGCCTAAGAGCCTCATATCTAAGCTCACTGCTGCTCCCCTTTATCCTGATCCAGACCACAGTGATGAACTGACTTATGCTTCAGGTCTCTTGGCATTTATGATGAGCATTGGAATATGGGGATGGTTCTGGCTGCATGTCAAAGCCCACTTCTGTTTTTGGGCACTCACCTTGTGGAATAGACATGCACAAAATAAGAAGGTTCTTTGCAAAATATCACCTTAATAACACGGTCTTTCCCAAGCCCTGGCGCTGCTGTGTTTCCGTAAGGCTCCACATCACAGTGTGTGCTAAGCAGAGGTGGGAGGGTGGGCAGGAACAGGGAAGAGAAAGGGAATCCTTTATATTGCACTCTTTATAAGTACTCAAAATTTCCACCCAATTATTTAAAGCCTCTTGAACCCCACAGCACCATATGAAATACCCAAGCTGAAGCACATTGTACACACTGTTCCTCGAAGCCCTTGGCAGCTCCTGGTGCCCAGGATGTGTCAAGAGCCTGTTGGGCATAGTCTTGTCTGCCCCAGCACTACGAGGGGCATTTGCAAGGCCAGAGCTGCCCAGGGCATGTCCCCCCCACTCCCCACAGTGGGACTGTGAGTCACGATCCTGGTGGAAGCAGACAGGCCAAGTATGCTGAAAAAAGACAAGAAGAAACCTTTTCCTTTGTGTCTCACAGTGGCCAGATTGATTCAGGTTGGTGATGCTCACCTTGTGGAGAACTAATCATGCCTCTGGCCTGGCAGGTACAAGGTGCAGTTTGCATCTTCCCAGGGCAACAAGACATGAGCTTGCAGGCATCTACTGAGGCATCTGTAGCCATGGCAAAGCATTAGTGCCACTGCAAGGCTTTGTGCCCCTCCAGGCACCCCCTGTGATGGTGAGGACCTGGGCTGCCCATGCTGCATAGCCACAGGCACTCCCTTGGCTTCTTCCCCAGCCTCAGCAGAGCCCCATCCAACCAAGGAAAAAATAAAACAAAACAAAACAAAACAAAACAAACAAAACAAAAAAAAAAAGGAAAGAAAAGAGGAAGAGCAGAAACCAAACAAATAAATAAAGGAGCAAACGCAGCACTTGACTCCAGAGGCCTTTGCCGTGGGAAGAAGCTGTCCCAAAGTGGTGTGTCATCAGCGGCACAGCAACCCAAACAATCGGCCCCTCTGTGCTCTGTGCCAGCTGCAGCCTGGCCGGGGTGAGGGTGGTGGGGAACAATGGCCATGGGGACAATGGGGATTGTTAAAGCTCCTCCGGAGGGAACAGCCCCATGCAGCCCTGGGAGGGGACATGTAGCTGTCACCAGCTCTGGGCTGTCAGACAAGTGGCAGATTTGGGGTGCCCTTAAGAAGGGCGTGTGCTCGTTGGGACACTCAAAGGATGCTGAAGTGGCAGTGAATATGCCTGTTAAAAAGAATTGTGTGAAGCCTCTGCAGAGAAACCATCTCCTAGTACTGCGGTGGAGTTTATGGGGTGCTGGGGGTGTGTGGATGGGGGAGAAGGACCAGGTTGTGCAGGGAGCAGCAGACACCCTGCACGTACCCATGGCTGCTCAAACAGTGCCGTTACCTGTATGAGAACTCACTGCAAAAGCACATGGAGAAGGTTCCTCCTGTTGATCTGAACTCCATCCAGGAACCACTGATGCCAAGTTACCCTTCCCAGCCACGCTGTCAGGGAAGTAATTTCAGCTTTTCAAATGGATGTGGATCGTTTGTCTATGACTCCTGGATGATGGCACATTTTTGTCCCTCTCACCACTCACCTTCCATGTTTCATCCACTCCTTCGTGCTCTCCCCACCCAGGACAGCATGGCCCATGCTCTGCCAAAGCCCAGTCAAAGTCAGGGTATGGGTTGGCAAGAGGAACCATCTCCTGGGGCAGCAGCATTTTGCCTTGGAGTAAGGATCCCTTTTCCCTAAGGGAGCCAGCAGAATAGCAGGGGTGTGTGTGTGTGTGTGACTGTGTGTGTGAGTGTGCGTACACCACGGGCACAGGTCCATCTGCCAGCATTGCTGGGCTGTGACTACAACTGTTTATCTTGAAAGCCAGAGGGTTACATTCCCCAAAGTTTCCAGGGAGAAAATACAGACCCTTCCTTTCAGCTGTGTGCTGGAGGATGTGTAACCTCGATGAATTCCTCGGTTTTGTTTGGCTCGGGTGCTCCATGCTGGGTAGCATCACCGGCCAGGGGCTCTTCTGGCTTTGATCTGGGAGCTAGGTGTGCTTCTCGACAGGTTAACGGCCATCAGACTCCACAGCCTTCCTGCCCAGGAGTCTAGACTCTTCCACCTGCCCTGTACATATTAACACAGGCTTACACACAACCCTCTGTACACGTACCTGTACACAACATCCAGTCTCACCAAGCATGCAAAGCAAAGCTCCTCAGCAGCCTTCCAAGGTAAGCATTAAGCCCCTGCAATGGACACAGCTGCAGTGTTGATCCAGGGGACAACCATCCCGTCTCTGTGCTGCTCCTGTTATTTTCCCAGTCAGTGCTACCACAGCTGAAGGTCTCCTCTCTGTCACCATCTGTAACAAAACAGCTCCGTGCTGCAGACTTTGCTCCTTTCCCCTGAGCTCTGGGAGGGATGGGTATCCCACGTGCAAAAAATACCACTGGGGGGGAGCTCACAGTGTCAGAGTGGAGACAAACATGCTGAAAGGGCATCCAGCCAGCTGCCTAGTACTTTGGCTGGCATCTCCTATTCCTAGCACCTAGCACCACAGTCCTGAAGGCCAGGAATCCCAGGGCCAGCATTATCCCAGTCACACCTACAGCTGCCTCCTGTACCATCAGCAGTGTTGCAGAAAACACAAGCGATTTGTCCGTCAGGTCGGTCAAACACCGGCTCCCTCCTGCAGGGAGACTGCAGAGCTGCTCCCCATCGCCCGCACGGCGCAGGGCTTCCAACAGAAATGAATCATCCCCGAGCAAAGCAAACAAAAACAAAATAAAACACCATGTTTGTAAAGCACAGGGGAAGGAAGGGCTGCGGGCCAGAGCCTTGAGAAAACAGCACAGCTTCAAAGCACCTGGAGGTGCAGCTGGTGTGAGCAGCAGGGATGGGATGGGACCAGCCGGGCTCTGTGTAGCTGCTGCTGGTCCTGGCAGCCCTGGTGGGTGCTGTGTCCTGCCAGTTGTCCAGGGGGACCTGTCCTGCAGGTGATGAAGAATATCCTGGGTTGGAAGAGACCCACAAGGACTATCCAGTCCAACTCCTGGCCCTGCACAGGACACTCCAACAATACCACCCTGTCCCTGACAGTGTTGTCCAAACCCTCCTGGAGCTCTGGCAGCCTTGGGGCTGTGCCCACTGCCCTGGGGAGCCTGTTCAGTGCCCACCACCCTCTGGGGGAAGAACCTTTTCCTGAGATCCAACCTAACCATCCCCTGACACATACTCATGCCATTCCTTCAGGAACTATCACTGGTCAACACAGAGATGAGATCAGTGCCTGCCCCCTGTGAGGAAGCTGCAAACTGTGATATGGTGTCCTGTCAGTCTCCTCTTCTCCAGGCTGAACAAACCGAGTGACCTCAACCACTGCTCATGTGGCTTCCTCTGCTTCTTCACCATCTTCATGTCCCTCCTTTGGACACTCTCCAATAGCTTTAGATCCTTCTCATACTGTGGCACTCAAAGCTGCATGTCAGTCCCATTAATCTGCACCAGCAACTCTGAAGAGAGATTTAGGGGTTCTTCACCCCCCAGTATTGCACACACTGTGTCATGGAACCACATGAAGTGTGTGTCTCAGTCTGACACCACTTGGGACACACACCAGCATATTGGCATTTCAAGGGTTTTTCTGTGTTTTTGTGGCAGCTCCAATGAAGCAAATGCAAAATCTTCATCCATCTGCAGCAAATCACAGTCATCATCTTCATCCCCACAATCACCATCCAATGCTACCAGTCATCTGATGGGCAAAGTGGTGGTTAAGGGACAGCAGCAGGGCTGAGAGGTTGTAACACAGGTGGTGGTGTCGTGGTCCCTCCATGGTCCTTGTGTTCACTGTGGTACAAGTCTCAGGGGCACAGACACCATAACCCAGAGCCCTCAGTGTCACTGTCCTCCCCTTCTCGATCAGAAAAAGGGATTTAGCTTAAAAATTAGGACCTCAGGCAACCTGCAGTGCTTTGGATCTTGCTCCACAGGCTGCAGTGTCACAGGAAATTTTTCTGAACTTTCACCAGGTACTGGAGTCCTTCCCAATGCACATCAATGAAGAGACTTAACCAAAGAGGTGGAGGGGGAAAGAGCAGTTTGGAAGAAACAATCAGAACTATTTGAGTGGGTGCAAATCAGGCAAATAAGTTTAACTCAAGAAGCAAAAGGACTCTCACTGAACTTTCTCCGTATCAAATCCTGCACCTTTGTTTGGTTTCAAAACATTTTTGTTTTGAAACTCACCTCCAGCTTGTTTGCTTTGATATTAAAGGGTTAAATAACCTGAAAAACTAAACAAAACTATTTGCTTTGAGGTGACTAAACCAATTCATTCAACCCACACTGTTTTGTCTTCCCCCTTCAGGTTTGTTGTTTTGCTTTAAAAAGGAAAAAGCAATAGCTTTGAGCTGATCTGATTTTTTGTTTTTTCCCCCTCTCACCCTCCTGCACTTTTTGGTTTGGCTACCAGGCTGAGAAATCCATTACCCACAGGGAGCCCAGGCCAGCCTAACCCACATCTGACAGTAAAAGAAACCAGATTCTCCATGTCTTTTTTAGCCCCTGCCTTTCTTCTTGGGCTTTCCCACACGCCTGCAGCTCCCACTGGGACCAGTGGCTGAGCTGGGTGTTGGGGTGGGGGAGGACCCTGTGTGAAATGCTGCCCTCTTCCCTCCTTTCCGCGCATCCAGCTCTTGGGGTCCCTCATCTCAGCCACATCTCAGCACAGCGACCACCGCCGGTGATGCTCTCCCCGGAGAGACCCTGTCAGGAAGAAACACCAAGGAGGCAGAGAAGATGGACTTAATATGAATCTTTAATGCACGGAACAAGCTGCCGGGAGCCTTGCGAACGAAGGCTGCGCACGGAGCTGCTCCGTCGACTCAGAGTGGTACAAAAGCCCAGCTTGCCTGCAGCGTCCTGCCACCTGCCTGGCATCCCCCTCCGGGATCCTCACTGGCAGCGCGGTGTCACCGGCCACCCATGCCACCTCCTCCTGGCGTCCTCGGCCACCACAGCACCAGGACCTCTCACCCCACAGCTCCTGCCCGGTGGCAGGGCAGGCAGGGCAAGCAGGGCAGGCAGTGCAGGCAGCGCAGGCAGGGAGGGGGTCACCCTGCACCCAGCAGCTCCCCTCTGCCTGGTCCCGGCCTCGAGTGGGTATCTCCTCCTCCCAGGGTTTTGGAGCGTGTAGTCCAGGAAATTCAGTAAGAAAAGATTAAAAAGGAGAGGCTTTTATGCTGAGTCAAATTAGGTAATTTCTTTTTTTTCGTTTTTCCTCTTTAAAAATTAAAAAAAAAAAAAGGAAAGGAAATTAAAGTCCAACTTGCTGATTTCTTGTTTCTCTGCCATCTGTGTGAGAAAGTCCTGTTTGGCCTCGCTGTACCCTTCCACCCCCTCCGAACATCACCCGACCCCAAACCCCACCAGCCACTCAGCATATCACGAGTCCTCGACTCCTCAGAGTCCCTTTGCCTCCCACAGCTCCAGGCCTGCACCTTCCCTCACCGCCCCTTGGACTCCCCATACGTGTTGCGCAGCATGGAGACCATCTTCTCCTCACACGTGACTTTGGTGTCCTTTAGGATGCTGTACCAGACCATGCCGGGCGGCCGGACCTCTTCGCTGCGGCAGAACAAGTAGGGCATGGTCTCGGTGCGGCTCTGGATGTAGGCACTGCGTAGCAGCGTCGAGCAGTGGCTGCTGACCTTCTCCAGCCTCCTCAGGATCAGGTGAGCCTTCCTGGAGGGGACAGACAGAGATGGAGACAGAGCAGTGTGGGCAATGCACAAGGGAGACCAGGAACCAGGACTTCTGTGTTCCACCACCGACTCTGTCTCGTGACAAGAACGGGCAAGACGTCTGACATTGTCTTTCCTGTTCCAAGTGGAGAGAAGCTCTGTTTTTCCCAAAGTTCTGGGTATATGTACCATTTCACAGCACCAGGACAACAGGGCTAGAGGCACCTCGGGCCTGACCCACTGGAGCAGCCTGTGTGCCCTGGGGACAGTCTGCCTTTGGCTCGACGGTCACCACCATGTGCTCCTGGCAGGCTCCAGCTCACATGATAGCCCCAAGCACCTTGGTGAGACCCCCAGAACCTTACTGCTCCTGACTGATGAGCCCAGCCCACCCCTTCCTGTTTTCCCAAGTCTCTAGGAGGCAAACAGCCCAAAAGGATTGACACTAGAAGAGTGAGGAAAAAAAGCACAACACATTAAGACAAAACAAAATAAACTCCTAAGAAACCAAGAATCCCCTTGTGGGAGCCTGCAAAGTGCTAAATCAAACAAAGGGAGGGAAGAGGGTTTACTTCAGTGGTCTGAAAGTCTCAAGATCAGAGACTATTTCCTCTCCCTCTGGTGCCACAGGAAAGCTCTGGATTCAGGGCTAGGGGATTTTGCAGTTCCTGCAGGAATGTAAATTCCCGATAATGATATGTCAGGGGCAGCACTGTCAGTCGGTGAGGCATAAACATGGGGATTATTTGATTATGAAAGCTGAGTGGTGTTGCAGTTTGGGCTGTGAGCTCCCAGCCATGGAGGGAGCACTGGGAGCCCGATGTCCGGGGATGGGACACCAGGGAAGGGCTGCCCAGGGTCACCCCAGTGCCAGAGCAGAGGGCAGAGATGGTGGCAGAAGGACAGAGGGCATCCTGGCATCCCCAGCCAGCTGCAGACCTCTCCCTCCAGAGTGGGAAGACTGGATGAAAGGCTGTAGTGACCACTGTTCCTCCAGGGCTGCACGTGGAAAACAGTTCTAGTCTTCCCCAGGGTGATGTTCTCCATGTCAGCTTTGAAGGCAAGAGCAAAGGGAGTTGGCCCTTCTTGGACAACACTCCCTGATATCCATGCATGGAACTAATCTATAAAGACAAGCCAGACTAGGCAATCTGAGCCTCATTAGTTACACACACGTCTATAATAATGATGTCATGGGCTGAGCTGTGTCCAGCTCTGACACAGTAATATCTCTATTCACGCTGCTCTCCATAGCAGCCACCTGAACTTCTATAGCATCTGGTGCTCCCACGTCATGTGGACCTGACACACTGCCAAAAACAGGTCCTTCACTGCTGGACGTGTGCCACTAAGGAGTTACAAAATTCCACGATGGCATTGGATGCTTTCAGTGAAGATTGATTAAAGCTCAGCTCAGCAGCAAACAAAAGTCTGTAGTGACTATCACTACAGTTACCAAACCTCAACAAATCACAGCCCCTATGGCTGGGAGGGACCAAAAGTTACCACCTGTGCCACTTCCTGCTGGGATCGACCTGCCTTGATGAATTTCTGTCTGACCTGTTCCTAGAGCCAAGACCTAGTGATCTTTCCAATGTTCACCCATCCTAACACTGGGAAGTTGTTTCTTTAACATCTGCGCTGGTTCTCCTGTGGAGCAAGCACAGGACCCCCAGTCACCTCATTAAGATGGACTTTTATGTGAGCTGACCATAGTCAGGAGGAGATCATTTACCCAGAACAGAATACTCTTCTCATAAAGGACGCCCTGGTTTATCATGAAGCAGCTCTACTGCCAAAAGGGGCTATTGGCCACTCCCCAGACCATTTGCTTCTGCTTGTGCCAGTGTCCACGGACCTGAACACTGTGCCAACACAGGGAAGTTGTCCATCCAAAGGCCAAGTAAGCAACTCATGGATTTTCCCTCCAAATTGGTTCCTATTTCAGCTCACTACAAGGCCTTTCCCAGAGACAGTAAGAGGGGAGCAATGATGAGGGCCCTGACCAGCTCTTGAGGCAAATCCTCACTGTGGATAACCATGACTTGCTCCAACAACCCAAGGAATGGGTGTCTCAGGACACACCTGAAAGTCTGCAGGCTACTCTCCTTCCTCCCGTCTCACCCCTTCCCCTTATCCCACCCTCCACAGCTTTCCTCACCCACCCCTCACTCTTCTCCCACACAACCTGCCTTTGCCTCCATTTCCCTTGACCTTCTCTACCTTCCCGTTTTCATTACTTGCTCCATCATACATCCACGATCTTCTGGATTTTGCTAAAACTCACCATGTTGTCCTTGCTTCCTGACACATAGTCAGGTCTCTTAACCAGGAAAATATTCCTATGTATCAGTAGCAGTTGAAGGAGGAAAAGAAGTTCAGGAGTCAAACCACCCCAAACTGCTGATGTCCCCTGGGCAGAGGCTTCTCAAGGAACTGGTCTCCACACACCTCACACACCTGCTGCATCCACAGCCATGCTTGGTGTGGTTAATCCCAGGAAAAAACCTGTTTAAGGGTGGGATGCAGGACACGATGGGCTGGCCCTATGAGGATGCTGAAAACACACTGAAGCATGGTCATGGAGGAGACAGAGTGATGGGGGAGAGGGAATCAGGCCCCTTATTTTGATGTCCAGGGCCAAAGCCCCAGTTTTGATGAGTTTCACCACTTTGAGTAATTTATTTTAGCAGGGTAATGAAGTCATGTGTAAATGTTAGATTTAGCTTTCAGCTGTCAGCTGTTCCCTCTTAAAAAAAGTAAGGAGAAAGAGAGACAGAGTGGGTGAGGGGAGGGGTGAGAAAGAGAGAGAGGCTTTCTGGTGAAGACTGGCTAATAAATTACAGGAGCAGTTTTTGGGCTGCCAATTTAACACCATAAATCAAGCCTCGGGTATTACCCAAGTGCTCCCTACGGAGGGGCTGTCGGGTCAGAACGACCACCTTTTCGAATACTGGAAATGAAATCTTCCTAAATGCTGACCAACTTTGTCCCTGCCAGAAATGGCAATTTATTGCCTTTTTAAAGGACAGGAATCGGGAGGGGATGGCAGGGGAGCGAGTGAGGGGAAGTCATTCTCATGGCTGCCTGTGGCCAGACCCCAAGCTCAGTCCCCAGAGGGATCTTTCCCCCAAAACCACAGCCCACACGGGGGATGCCCCTGCATTGGCACAGACCAGCTGTGCTCTCCCACCTGTCACATGCCCACTGTTTTGGCACCAGCCAGGGACTGATTCTGGTCTCTGTTTAGGTGCTTGATTTAGGAGGTCACAGCACAGTCATAAATGATGGAGAGGGGGATTCAGAAACAGTGACAGCCCTGCAGCTTCCCTCTGCAGTGCCTCGTGGCATGGTGGGGGAGAGAAAAAGGGAGGGGGATGGGTGTCTGCTGCTGGGGCACCTTCCAAGGGCTCGTGCATGAACCAGTTGGCCCACTCCAAGGGAGTGCAGTGCAGTGATTGCACAGAGGCCAGGGCACTGAGGTCCCTCAGACATGTTCTCTCCTGCTCTGCCCAGCACCAGGGGTGCTCCTGACAGGATGCTTGTCTCCCAGCTGCACAGGGGACACTGATCAATCACTTTGATGGCCTTATCTCACCCAGGAGGAAGGTACTAAAAGAGCATGAGCCAGCATGAAGAAACAAAGAAATGATACCTGGGCTGGAGGGAAGGATGAGATTCTCAGGACTGCTGTAGGAGAGGGTGGCTGCCTGGCTGCTGTGCTCCCATATGGGGCAATTTTGTCATAAATTCAGATTTTTCCACTCTACTGAGAACTGACCTGGGTCTTTCAGACCCTCGTGTGGGAGGACAAGGAGTCCAGGACTTGATGGCCTCTTATCACAGCCTCCCATCAGAACACTGCATTCCACATGTACCAGAAGGCAGCTGCTCTGGAGATGCACTTCATCTCCTTCTTCTGGCTGCCTGTCTGGGCCACTGGCTGGAGCTGAGGAGGGTTTGTGAGCCCTGGGCTGATGCCACGTTCTGACCCCAGTTTTGCTGGTAGCCACAATATGGAAAGAGGATTTTAACTTCATTATCTGTCCTGCCTCCTCCTAAAAGCCCTCTTGGGTGGTCATAAGAATCATCCTGAAAACAGAGTAAGAGAAAATAATAGTGAAATCTCCCCGTTGCTGTATCAGAAAGCACCTTGGCTGCACAGATACAAAGGTCTGGATGCACAGTAGCATTAAACCTTCACTGCTTTAGACAGATTCTTCTGTCTTGTTGGAACAAATGAACTCTGTGAAATTCACTCGGTGTCTGTGAGAGGAATGGGGGAGCAGGAAAGGAGTTGTTGTTGCTAAAGGAGATGGGCAGGATGAGGCAAGCCAGGTGCTGAGATGCTGCTGACCACAGAAAGTCCTGGTTTAGGGCCACCTATGAGCTAAGTTTTTAATGTCTCCTTAATGTAAACGGTCTGGTTGGGACATCTGGCTGTCAGTGTGTCTTCTTTCCAGCAGCTGTTTGCAGTAACCTGTGGCTTTCATGGAAACTGGGCTCACGAGGACTCCAGTGTGATGTATTTATTACACAGAGGCAAATCAACTTCCCTCTTGTCGCTCCGTTTTATGAGCGAACATTTACTGTGAAGCTGAGGCTCATCTGATAAACATTTCAAGGTATGAAAATGAATGTCCCCCCGGGAAGGAGAACAGTTTGTCAATTAAAATCATGTTACGAGATGGCCTTTCTTGGTGAAAAAGAAGCCTCATTACCTCCTGCTATATCAGTGCCTCTGTTTCTATACAAGCTCCCGGAGAAGCCAGGCTGGATGGCAGAGCTCTGCTCTTGTAACGAGCTTGGCAGTGGCTGTGGTGGCATTTAGAGATGCTTCTCCTTGGCTGCAAGTCCCACATTTCTCAAGTACAGCACAGGGGCATAGGAGTGTTGTGAGGGGCTCCTCTGGCTCGGTGAGTACAACAGACAGCAGCTGAATCAACCAGTGACTCCAGATGTAGCTCGCACTGAGTTGGGCAGTACTGGCAGTTTAGATGTCACCTTGCAGGTCCCATGGCTTGGTGCAGGTATTGGGTTAGAGAGCAACCTTCAAGGGGTTGGATCTCAAGTAACAGGGGAAATAAGGATTTGTAAGAAGAGGCTGATGGCTCCCAGGGACTTAGAGTGAGGAACAATTGCAAAGGACAAATAAGCTTGCAGTGTCATCAAAGGAGAAGGAAGGCAGTGGGAAGGGTGAGAATGGCTCTGTGCCAGAGGCTGATGAACTACTAAAGAAACTATGACCAAGGTCATGTCTGGAGGAGGACAAACCCCAGGCCAGCTTGGATTTATGTCCAGGAGGAGTGTAAACTGTTGTGAAGAGTTGTTATCCTGGTATTATGTGCAGATCTTCAAACATTCAACAAGCAGATAGGAACAGAGGGGAGAGAAGGAAACACTTTTCCAGGCCTAAATTACACTCTTTGCCCCCCACTCCTCAGTGTTTTCAAGCACCCAGTTCCCTCACAGAATCACCTGCCTTGTTCAGACTGGGTGATGCAAACATTCATCCCAAGACCACCCAGCTGCCAGGTGTCCCACCAGCACTCATCCAAAGACCAAGCAGAACCTGGTGGTCTGAGGAGACGCAGGACAGCTTGGTGAACACCAAAAGGGGACTTCTCCTAGATACAAGGAGAAGGCAGAAAGTTCACATCCAAAGTGGCCAAGCAGAGGGGTGCTCTGGGCGTGGGGCAGGGGAGGATGCAGGGAAGGGACAGGTACCTGGGCCCCAGCTCGTCCTCACTGCGCCAGACGAAGTCTCCAAACTTCTCGTAGTGGGAGTTGTAGTGGTGCTGGACTCGGAAGAGCATGGAAGCAGAGACCTCCATCAGCATGTTATAGGCTGTCTGCTGCTCCTTTCCACTGGTGTAGCCATTGTAGAGGTTGTAGATTTTGTCAGCTATCTCTGGAAAGGATCAGGGGATGGCATTAATCACCTGTTAACATGGGAAGAGAAGGAGTGAGGCCCTCGGCAGGGCTGGCAGCAGGGATGGGCATCTGGGATAGCTGCCCGTCCCCTGGGGTTGCCTGCAGCAGGGTTTAGTGACCTGGAGAGCACTTAGCAAATCCTCAGGCTAGTCCTGCAGTGAGTGCCCTGTATGAGCAGAGCAGCTCCAAAGACTCCTGCACTGCTCCATGAAGGTGCAGGAGAAGGAGAGGCAGAAAGCTGCCAACAGAGGCAGGCACAGCCTTATCCTCCCAGGTAGGGCAGGCAAGGTCTTCCCAAATCCACCAAACCAAAAGCCATTGGACAGCTATGGTGCTAAAGGGTATGAAGAAAACAACCACTGTTGACAGCAAAATGGTCCTTCAGCCAGAAAAGCAGCACCTCATCATCATGGGCATCAACTGGAGCAGCTCAAACATATTGAATGAGAGGGTGCACTCCCTGCTGCAGAAAGAATATCCTTCTGGAGATGAAATATGCTCAAAAATGCATCTCCTTCCTTTTCCTTTGTCTCCCATTGCTCATTTTTCCTGGGAATGCTTATCTTATTGAACATGGAACAAGGCCTTAATCAAAACTTTCTTCTCTGTACTTTTCCAAATGGAAATCAAGCAAGGATGAGAAGAGATAACCTGCTGGTCACTAGCAGGAATCTTTTTAAATCTGAAAGCAGCCAAGTGCTCTGGGCATAAGAACAAATAGGATCAGTTTCAAAACTGAACAATGCAAATGCTGAAATGTGGCTGGGGTTTTATCTGTGTTTCTGTTTCAGAACAGATCCAGCTGCCACCAGCATCCCTTCAAACACCTGGAGCCGATGATGCCCTGCATGGCTCCCTGCTCCAGCCCTGCCAGGGCTGCTCCCCCACATTTGGAAGAAGGGATTGTTCTTTTCCTACAAAAAGTATGGCAAACACATGGCACCATCTCCCAAAGCTGCACGTGGGAGGGATGCCGTGGCACTGTGTGGCAAAGGACCACAGAGCCACCAGCTGTCCAGCCAAGGAAACTTTGCTCCTGGATACTCCTGCAATTTGTCATCCCTGCCCAGGAGCCTTCACACTGGGAGAGGGGGGACTGGACAGGTTTGAGGGAGTACAATGAAGAGAGGAAGATCAAAATTATCAGAAAATGTCTCCCGTCAATGGAAAATGAGGCACCTGAAGACTGACCTTCCGCCTTGCTGTCGTCTACCAGTGGGCAGGCTGTCCTCAGGGTGACTGTGCTCAGCTCTGAGTGTCTCCCTCGAGTATCCACTGCGTAGAGGGTAAATCTGGAAGGCAGGAAGAAAAAGGAAAATAATGTTTTTATCCCTCAGTCCCACACCACCAGGTTGTTATGGGAGCTGGCCTGCAGAAGAGAAAGGAAAAACATGGTCCAGGCACTATCAGTCAGTTTTGGCATCTCAAGGAGAGGTGAGATGATCTGGGGCTTAGAACAGGAGAGTGCCCAGGGAGAGACAGGTGCCAGGGGTGGGGGCACAGACCATCACATCCCCTCACAGAATCTGCAGGGCTCTGTTTCCTCTCCCCCCATCCTGAAGAGCCCCATGGGGCTGCACCTGCATCCTCCTGGCTGGGGAGGGATGCAAACCTCTCAGGGTTGCTTTGCCATGCACCATTGTGAACATTATAACATGGTGGTGTTTGTGAGTTGGGCTCCCCTCTGGCCCTCCTGAGAACAGAGCAGTAAATCTTGCTGTAAGTGGGCTCTGTGCTGACAAGTGACAGCTCGTACTCATCCTGTGAACAGCCCTTGAGTTGTTTGCTCCCTCATTTCCTCACCAGGGTGGGGTTGGTAAAAGGGTGGGAATTATAATTTCACACTTGAAGCTAATGGAGAGCATCTGACACTAAAATATGGCTTTTGTGCCGGATGGAGCATTGAATAAACAGGCTGTGGCTGCATGGAACGTCCTGGGATGCTGAGCTCAGAGGCCTGGTCAGAGCATCAAAGCTCCAAAATGAGAATGCTGCTTCGCAGCAGGGGTGACAATCTTCACTCTCCCGAAAGGCATTGGTTCATATTTATTCACTCCAAGCCAGGCATGGCAACTCTGGCTGGCTTTGACAAAGTGCAGGAGCTGGTTTGAACCCCTCGGAGGTCTGAGTAGTGGGGTACCCAGCTCCTGAGAAATAGCACAGCACCACTCCTTATCCTAAGGTAAAACTGAGCAGCTTTTGCAAGTGAGTGCAAGGAGTACCATAAAAGCAGCTGAAGCTTAAATGGGATTGAGACCCTGAGTTATGTTTATTTAAGGAATGGTCCTAAGTCTTTAGCATCCTTGGGAGGGCCAGAAGCAATGCCTCTCTTTTCCTCACCCCACACACAAGCACTGCCAGCCTCCCTCTCTCCTCCCTGCAGGCCCTGCACACCCCACATGTGGCTGATAAGGGCTGACATTTGCACAGTAGCAATTCCCAGCATAGGACATATTCCCTCCAAGCAATTAGAATTAGCTCCTTAACAATACTTGCTGTCTGAAAGGATGCCAGCAGACTGCCAAGGAACCCACTTGTGTGCAGGGACAAACTCCCATTTTCACAAAGCTGGGGCATGCAGGGGACGCACAAGCTGAGCTCAGCCAAGGAGATGCTATTTAATTTCTTGGCATGACATCATTTTCCTTAATTTACCAGGAGCGTTGCTCAGAGTGGGAGTATCTCAGGAAGGGCGTCCACTCTGTGCGACTTCACGAGTACCACACACACAGGCAGTTCTGCTATAATTAAGGGACAGACAGAGCAATAGGATAATGTGGAATTCCAGGTAGGAGTCTGACTTCAGGGCTTTGCATCCCATCCTGGAGGTGCCACCATCCCTCTTCCTCACTTCATCAGAGGAGATGATCAAGGAAAGTGAGGAGTGTCCTGCTGTGAGCAGGTATGGTACGTGTCTCTGCATCCTGACAGCAGGAATCCCCCTCTTCCCCCTCTTTCCAGGTCCAGACAGCAAGAGGAATAGGGGCACCCAGTGTTGGGTAGGGGGATCCCAGCCCCAGAAGATAAGGAAATGCAGCAGGAGAGCTGGGCAGAGATCCAGGATTCCTGCTGCCCACCCAGTGCTCAGCAGCAGCCAAGGCTCTTCTTGCTCATCAGCATAAGCACAACAAGCAGTAAGAGGACTTAACATCAGGGCACTTCTCTGAGCTGCTCTCCATCCCCATTCTGGGGTCACCTGCCGAGCCAAAGCAGCTGTGTTGTCGTGTTTGCTTTAGTAAAAGGGTGAGCAGAGGTTACACATTAGCTCAGACAGCAAGGCTGTCTCCATTAGCTCTGAGGCAATCAGTGCCAGAGCACTTTCCTTGAAAAACAGCACACTTTTATCAAAACACAATTGTAATATTCAGCAATTAGTGTCCACTTCACCTATTCCATTGCCAGTGGGGTCAGCGGGATTGGTTGGATGTTAAAGCACATCCACCCCTCTGGGCAATGCTGAAGGCCTGTGTTAGCCCTCTGACTGCACTTCTCCCCTCTGCCCAGCTCACACAGAAACAAAGTCAGCTGCCAAGAGCAAAAGCATCTCTACTGGTCAGGCTTGGGTTAAAAAAAACATATCAACAAACAAGCCCTTCATTTCATTGTTTTCACCGATGATATGGGGGGGGGGGAGCGGAATGGAAATGGAAAAACATCAGAATCAAAGCAATTTTGATCTGTTCAAAAATTCTTTTTTGAGAACATAACCAATTGCTTTACCTCACCTGAAACCAGTCCTCTTTCAAGAACCTCAGAGGAGACTTTTTCATCTCCATTCACTCTGAATGAGATGTTTTGGACTCAGCACCAATAACCCAGCTCCGACAGAGGCTGGCAGCCCAGCAGTACGCAGCCTCTGCACCTCTCCAGCTCCTTCCAGCCAGTGATCTCAGAGGGTTTTAACATTAATTACAGTCCAAAAGATCACCCTGAAGCACAGCAGTATTAATAGCTCTGTTTTATCGATGGTAAACAGAGACATATGGGGTGAAGCATCGTGCCCCAGAGAGGCTCAGTGATGTGAACAGTTTGGAAACTTGGGAGATGATGGTTTCCAATCTTGTTCTCAAGCCACTTGACCACCCAGCCTCTCTGCAGCAAAACACTTTTATGGCCAGTTAATGGCACTGTACAGAGTGCTGGGGTTTAGTTTTGTTCTTTTATTCCCGGAAACAGAGAATTAAGCGAAGAGAGTGCAAAGACCTGTGTATCAGTGCAAACCCAGCACATCTTGCTTGAAACCTCCAGCAGATGCAGGCAAGGAGCTGCCAGCAGGGACAGGATCAACCTGGGACCCAACAGGGCATGAGGAGGGTGGCTGGTGGGAGGAGGGACCACCATCACACTGGAGGGGTGGGGATGTGGCCTTAAGCTGAAGGACGATAGATTTACATTAGGTATTAGGAAGAAATTCTTCTTATGAGGGTGGTGAGGCTCTGGCACAGGTGGCCCAGAGAAGCTGTGGCTGCCCCATCCATGAAAGTGTCCACGGCCAGATTGGACAGGGCTTGGAGCAACCTGGGCTAGTGAGTGGTATGGCAGGGGGTTGGAAAAAAATGATCTTTAAAGTCCCTTCCAACCCAAACCATTCTATGATTCTACATCTGCAAGACAAACCAGGGGAAAACCTAAGCAAGCACGCTGAGGGAGGGCGCTATACTGAGAACATGGTGAGCTGGAGTTCAGCTCTGCAGTGCTCTGGGGAGATCCTCCTGCCACCTTTATATCTATTACAACACTGTGGGCCACGGACCAAACCACCAGTATTCCCACTTAAGAGAATGGAGCTGCACTTCAATAGGTCTATCCTGTTAATTTGTAAAAAAAATGAGTCCAAAGAGTGATTCTGAGCACTTTGGCCAAGGCAGAGATCTCTGGGGTGAAGTCAAAGCCAGAAATCAAAAGGTCTCAGACCTACACTCAGTGCACGAAACCACATCAGACAACCTGGAATGCCATATGGTAGCTACGATCTGGCAGAACCTCCTTCATAACCTGGAGGTGTTTTGTTCAGCAATAAACTTTCCTCACGACATTTTCTTGTTTCTCCCTGTGCTTTCCAAAGGAGCTTGGGGCTCCCTGCTACTGTCTCACAGCTGATCCTCTGTTTCACCCATGCCTTCATCATGAAGAGCTGTATTTCCAGAAATACTAAGATACATTTTACCCAAAGAGGTTCCAAAGAGGCCCAAACACATATGCTCTTGGCAGAGATCAGCCTTCCATGCCTGGAAATGCTGCCACCTCTGCAGCAAATCACAGCATACAAAGTCCTATAAAGTAATGCTGCTTAAATGTTTACTACTAAGTTCAAACCTCTTGGGACCTGGAGGAATTTTCAGAGAGAGATAGAAACCAATTAACATGTGGCCTCATGAAATGTCAACACCTTCTCCAAGATCCCCCACCCAATGTTGGCTGAAGCCTGAATTTTATCACT
This sequence comes from Acropternis orthonyx, assembly GCA_035583155.1. Lineage (NCBI taxonomy): Eukaryota > Metazoa > Chordata > Aves > Passeriformes > Rhinocryptidae > Acropternis > Acropternis orthonyx. The sequence goes on along the minus strand of JAWWEU010000038.1, from coordinate 7,911,536 downwards.
AGGCTCAAGATGCTTCTTGGGGGAGGAAGAGAAAGCAGAGGGGGGAGTTAAAGCTTTGGTTCCTGGAACCCAATGATAGTGGAGATAGTCAGTTGCATTTCAACAAACATAAAAAATAGAAAAAATATGTTTCTGTCTTTTCTCAATGCAGAAACAATAACTCAAAATACAAATTTATAAAGTCATGAAATCGTAAGGCTGAGAATGAAAGCTCAGAACACGTTATTTATTTATAGACAACAACGTCAGCTCATGTTTTTTTAACTCCCTCTCATGATGCTCATGATGGTTGAATGCTTTACTCATGACCCTTATTTGCGGGAAGAGAGATAAGGACTCCTGCCTCTGACCTTCCTTAGCTCAGCAGCTGATTTCTTTACATCCTACAGAGATACCACAGGCCTTTTTGGTCTCCCTTGTTTGCTCTTTCTGAAGCCTTTGGGCTTGTGCAGCCGCTCAGTGAGATGCTGAACCACAAACAGGCTGCCTGGGCTGCACAGAAAGGGTCTGATAAGGAGTTCAATTAGCACTCCCACAGATGCCAAATTCCATGCTAATTAACTGTGTGCCCATGAGTAGCTGGCTGCATCCAGAAGCAATGGCTGTGTGGCAAACCCTGGCTGTGCTAAGGAGCGCCCTGTAAACGGGCAGCAGGGCAGAGATGCTGCTCCAGAGTCCAGCGTCACACAGAAACACCATCTCAAGCTTTCCGAAGTGGTGCAACCACAAGATCCTCTTGCCAGTAGGGCTTGGCTTGAGCTTGGCTGGTACGCCTGGGCTTGGCACCTTGCTCCTGGAGCCACAAGACTCTCCTGCTGCAAACTCCAGCAGCTCGGCGAGGGCAGACCTGGCTGGTGTCCCACACGCGGCACGGTGGATTCTCTTTCCCCTGGCAGCGTGGTTGCCACCACCCGTGATGCCAAGCACGAACACACAAATCCTCACTTGGCTGAGCTCACACCACCTTGGTGTTACATGCACGTCCTGCCATCACTCCCTGCTTGGTCACGGCTTATCCGTGCCTTCCACACAGCCCAGGCTCTCTGGGCTCGCACGCACCCAGCTCTGTGCTGAGGCTGCTCCAGCGTGCTGACACACACACATCACACCCTGCCTTGCCAGCCCTTCTCGCTTCCTCTTCCAGCTGAAAAACAATGCAGAGGCCTCCTTTTAAAAGCCCTCAGTGGACCAGCTCTTGGCAATCCCTGCCTCCCCGCTGCCCAGTGATCTCAACACGGAGACTGGGCATGAGGGATGAGGGGCCAGGCTGGAGCCTGGGCATCAGGCACGTGCAGAGCAGAGCTGCCAGGGATGGTGCCACAAACTCACTCACTGGACCCAGCACTGTGCACATCCTCATGCTCATGGACCCATGGGCAAACACTGCTCCCTTCCATTCTTTTAGTCTGGGAGAGTCTTCAGCTCCCAGACACCATGGTGAGGGGCTTGCTGGAGGCTGAGAGGGTGTGTTTCCTTGTCCCAGTACTCATGGGTGAACAGCATCAGACCTTCATCTCAGCATCTCCTGGCAGCTAAAAACATCAATAAATTACACACACAGTTTCCCTAAAGGACTCTTCTTGAGCAGTGGGGGAGCCCAGGGGTGCTGTGGGGTGGAGCAGAGCCGTGGGTGTTTCACCCCCAGCCACATGCCATGGGCTGTGCACGGTCCAGGAGCCACTGGACACCCACCCACCCCTGTCCCCACACCGTACATCTCCTGCCAAGCCTCCCAGCCAATTCCACTGATGGCCACGGAGCAGGAGCAGAGCTTGCCTGTCAGCAGCCGGCTGGGCAAGCATGGAAAGGGGTGTGTGTGTTTAGTGCAAGCATTCCCAATTCAGAAACCATTACAATTTAAAAAGAAATCAAGTCAAATAAAAAGCAGCCCATCCACACAAGCCACAGGAATGCAGCTGAGCTTATTGGCAACTCTGTGATTTGCAATAATTAAGCAAGGTAAATGAGAGCAACCCCTCCAGTCTCTGCCGCAAATACTGAGCAGACAATGAGCAGGGAGTGGTTTTGGGAAGGAGAGGATTTCTTGGTTTGTGTGTTGGGCTCTGGCTTCAGGCTGTTCACTCATGCCGTGCCTGTGTCCATGGTGCCAGAGAGCGAGGAGGGCTGGTGCCCTGGCAAAGGACTGACCACGCTGCTTCCCTACAAAAGGCTCTGCTGGAGGCTTGGGGTTTGAGCAAAGCTTTACAGGGCAGTGGGCACCCTCGTGCTGTCTTCCTAGGGCTGACACTGTCACAGTGCAATCAGAGGCTCCTGCTGGGGCATTTGAAGCATGGCAGGAATGTGAGCAGAGCTGGGGACAAGGGCTGTGCTGTGACCTCTGGCTGTGCCAGCGCAGAGAAGGCAGCTCGTGGGGGAAGAGATGTTTCTGAGCAGCTCAGTGCCTGCTGCACAACAGGGAGAGGCACTGAGGGAGGTGACACCAACCTGCTACCACCACTCAGCAAATCACTGCTTATTTATTGTATCTCTGCTGCAAGAGGACCAGTGTCTTCTGTTCTGCATTGCCTTTGGTTCTGGTTCGGCCTTTGCACAGTAAGGAAACACTGAATAGTGAAATCTTGAAAAAAAACCCAGTTTTCTTCTCACAGTTCTACCATCCAAGAAAAGCAACTTTTATAACTGGACTTCTTTTAACCATCTGTGACAACTGACCTGCTCCCATCAGCGTGGTGGAGGAACAGGTTAGCAGCAACTGGTGCCACCCTGGAGTATTGAAGCTTTGCCATTACACCAATACGTGAGGCTGTCAGTAAACTGTTCTCACAACTCACACCTTTTTTTTTTTTTTCCAAGACAGCAAATGCTATAAGACTAATTGTTAGCCTTCAACAGAAGCCTCCCAACAATACCAGAACACAGTTGTCAGATGGAGGGAAACAAATGTACCTGCCATGACACGCCTCGGGTGTCTGATGCCTTTTGGAAGTGGATAGAACAATGTCCATCAAGTAGTGGAGGAAGGAGGCAGGAGGAAGGCACAGGCTGCTCGACACAGTAAGAAGCTGTTTGATCAAGGAGAAGGGCAGAGGAGATTTGATTTCTGAGACAGTGACGGCAGGTGGAGCTGCTCTGGGGCTGGGGACAGGCTTGCACAGCCGTGGGCCCATATTTGCTTGGTGGCAACCCTGGGAAAGTCACCCAGGGTTCTCCACACTGCAAAGTTACCTGAACTGCAGCTCAAAACCACTTAATGGAAAGTGGTACTTCTCGCAGGGCCACTTATTGCTGCTGCATTAAAGGGTGCAGCATGGGACAGTGTCACTTTGGTGTCACGGCATCCCACTCACCACTGTGCACACAGATGTGTCTCCACACAGCACAGGGTCAGCACACAGTGTTGCTCCAGGTCTCCTGGGCTTGCCCTCTGAGCTACAAGGCTATGAACAGCAAACACCCAGAGCAGGCAAGGTGTGAGCACTGGTCCCCTGACCCCCTCAGCCCACGCAGCTGAGCCGAGCTATGATGCAGATTCGCTCAACTGTCGCTCCTTAGAGCACTTCATCAACCTCTTTTTCTTTCAGATCCCTGTAAAACAAGATCTAAACAAAGGATTAAAGGGGAAGAAAGAAAGAAAGAAATTAATTGAAAATCCTGACCATTTCTTGCTACTGCCTGGATTCGTTGCCTCCCTAACAGAAATCCCTGGCAGGACATTCACCTTCCCAGACTCAGCTGTGACATCTCAGTTTCCCAAGATTTGCCTTGAAACCCTGTGAATAACCCACCAGAGAAGTGATTCCCAGCACTGCCATGTCTGTGAAAGAAGGCCTTGATACACAGGCCCCAGAGCTTTGCTCCTGAATGATACCTGTGTGGGACAGCCAAGATTCCAGTGGGAGCCCCTCTGCCAGACGGACACCTTGCAAGCAGCAGTGCCAAGACTGCCTTAGGTGAAAACGTGTTTCACTGGAAATGAGGGGGAAATGCCAGCCAGACCATGGTTTCATCCAGAAGGTGCAGAAAGGTCACTGCAGCCATCCTGATTGCTGAATTCCCAGGGTGTCTTCATCACAACTCCAGGGCTGAAAGCACCAGCAGTGCCCCTTTCCCTCCTTACCTTTATGGTTCCCTTCTTTGGCCCCTCTGCTCCTTGCCAGCAGTTGCAAGGACAGATAATGACTCCTTCATCCCTCCCACTTGGAGTACTACTTTTCAGGATAAGCTTTACCCCACTCATGAAGCAGAGCAGGGTTTCCTGGAGAGGGGCTGCTGCACTGCAAGGAGCTCCTGATGGAGATGAGATGTGGATGAGAGAACAGCTCCCTGGCGTGGCAGCAGGACAGCACACCCAAAACAGCCGTCCTGACATGAGATAACATTAACACAGTTGATGTTGCAACCCTGGGTCTTTAGCTCCCATGCACGCTCCAAGGAGTAAGAGGGCTTTTATTAGCTTGGAGATGCCCCAGCAGAACTCCAGGGTGTCCCACGGGATGGTCCCCAAACTGTGAAGACAGAAGGATGGCATAAAAAGCAGGATCACCATGGAATTACCAGCTTTGGGGAGAAAAAATAGAGGATGTTTCAGGTCCATATTTCTTGGCAGTCATGTCCTTGCTTTCGTCCCGCTGGCTGTGAGGATGAAGATTTGCAGATGTGCTTATAAAGGCAATACAGAACTGGCTCAGCTCTTCACAGTCTTCACTGTCTGTCTCAGGGCTCAAGGCAAGGTGTTCCCCCCACTGCCTGGAAAGGCCAGAGAAGGTCCCACGTTACCCACAATGTGAATTCTAACATCCTTTGGTGGAGTGAAGCACCAGAAGGAGGTGGTAATAAGCCACTGCAGGCTAGTGCTTTTGTCTCCAGAGAAGCAAGAGCAGCTCATTATAGTCTGCGGAGTGCCAGAGTCCCCTTCTGTTGGGACTCACCAGGAGATCCCCAACAAAGCTCTTGGACAAAGGTCAGATGAGTTGCCTCTGACTGCCTGCGCTGCTGGAACAGTTCCCCCCACGCCACAGCTTGGGATGATGCCCGAGGCTGCCAACTGCAGGGGCTGGTCCCTCTCCAGGTGCAGAGCATCAGCAAGAGCTGCTGATGGATCAGGCTGTCCTGGGCACAGCACAGGCAGGGCTTTCCTCAGGCTCTGTGTCCCACATGTCCCTCAGCTCCTGCCTCAGCCTTCACATGGGCACTGCAATGCCCATCAATCTCTCCAGCTCCCCAGGGCAGGGTATCCCCTGGCAGCACTCACATCCTCTCTCCCTCCTGTGCAATACCTGCTGCTCTCCCCATAGGTCTGGAACATCCCACCACTGTTCCCTCAGCCACAAACACCCAAAGCCCCCAACTCCAGCTCTGCTAAGGTTGTAAGTTTAGGGGTAAGTAATTACTCCGAGGTTTTGCTTGTCTTTGCCCTGATATGTGGGTGAGGGGATTTCAGCCTCATCTGACAGCTTCCTTTGTGTCAGTTGGGTATCCCAAGGGTGACATATCCCTCTAGTACCTTCCTTGAGCTATTCATGGGATGTCTGCTGACCTCCTCCATGAAGAGACAGCAGTGCTTGGGGTGCCTGCAGCTGCAGGAGATGAGCAGGCTCGGCTCAGAAGGACAGAGGGAATAAATCAAACTCTTCCTCAAGCTGTGCCAAGGAGAAAGGAGAGGCAAGCAAAGCCCTGGACCCCTGCAGAGAGCTCCACAATGGGAATGTTCACAGCTAACCATACCCGCCGCTCAACCTACCAACGCTCTGCAGAGCTTGGCCATCGCCGGCCCTGGGGAGATGGGGGAGAGGAAGGTTGTGACCCTCGGCAAATTGGGAAATGCTTGCCCCTCCCAACCTCATAGTCCCTCTAAACAAGAACCAGACACTCCACAGCTTGCTACCCCTGGAGATCCCCTTGGTAGGGCTTGTTCTCATTCTCCTGGGGGCTTGGCTTCCATCTGGGCTGCTGGTTGAAATCCAGCCCAGGCTGGTAGTGACTTCAAAAGACAGTGTCATCTGAGGAGTAGTGGGTGGTCCATGGCAAGCAAGTCAATGGCTGACTGTTCTTATATAAGCCACCACAATAGGGCCTCCTGCTCAACAGCCTCAGAAGAAAGGCAAAGAGAAAGACTGGCCGCAGGGAGCAGAGCCTGTCCTTGGCCCCAGGGTGGTCCTGCTGGAGTGGGGACAGTCACCTTAGTAAGTTGGCACAGGAAGGTGGTTGTGCACCCCTGCCAGCAGAGCTCTCGATCTCCCTGTCTTCACCTAGGTTTGTCCCCAGCACTGTTGGCCAGCCCTGGTTTCACCCTCCACAGGAAACTGTGCAAAACAAAGCCCCACAACAATAACACACACAGGGGAATGGCTGTGAGGAGGGGGACCCTCTGCTCCTGTTCTTGCAGCATCCCAGGCAGGATTCCAATGTGCCAGACTCCAAGCAAGAGGCATCTGTGCCCTGTGCCCTGTGGGAGCTCAAGGGGAGTCAACAGAGTCCTGTAATGGCCTCACAATGTCGGCACAGGGACGGTGGCAGGCAGGAATGATGTTTGCCAGCCAGCACCAGCAGAAAGGTGCCAGCCAGGTCTGTGGTGCCCACTTCCCACTGCCCCTGTGCTCCAAGGCCCCTGAGGGACAGGAGCTTCTCACAGCTCTGTCAGGCAGACAGGGCGGGCAAAGGGTAGGATGAGGGGGGGCCCTGAAACAAATAATAAAAGCAAAATCCCAGTAAGCACGTTAGAATTCGTTTGAAGTGCAGGGGAGCTTTCAGGCAGGGTTATGTACATCTCCCAGCCCGGCGTGATTTACACATTCCTAGCAAGGAAAGGAATCTTCCCTGATTTGAAGTAAAACAGATGTTTTGGGGTTTTTTTTACCCCTCTCCCCACCCTCTTTTAATCATTTCTTCATTGAAACAATGGCTGTACAGCCAAGCAGCCCAGAGCCAGAGCGCTGCTACCCTCAGAAGCCAGGACTGGAGACCCACTGTCCTGGACCATGGGAGAGCTCCTCATCATTAGAGTGACCGTTTCTGTGAGCTTCCAGAGGTGCGGAGCCAGCCCTGCTCTCCTGCAAATGCTGCTCGTCTAGAGCCATCACTCCCTGCAGGTTTCTTCCCTTGTTTTTTCCCTCTGTGGGGAAGGATTGCAACTCCCAGAAGCTTATTTTTCTCTGACACATAGATCTGCCATCCCTGCTCCATCAGCCCAGGTCCAGGAGACTTTCTAACCTCCACCACCAGTCCAGAAGATGTGCTTGATGGTGGAACATGCCCTTGCTCTCACACCTTAGCATCACATCTTCCCTGGCTGTACTCTGTTCTGGCAGTGTGGATTGGGAAGGGCAACCTGGCCCATGCCCAGGGACTGGCAGCAGCAGTGCTGCTCACACCCCCCGAATGAAACAACCCATCACAGGGAGTGGTGTTGGGTAGGCTGGAACTGGGATATCTCTTCTTTTAAGCACTATGTGATCTCAGCCAAGTTACTTTGCCCCTGTTTTTGTCCCATATTTTTCACCCAGGAAAATCATTTGGAGAAGGAGCATCCACTTCCCAAAGGGATGCAGAGCGCCGAGAACAGTAGAGCTCCTGAGTGCTGGTTGATGCTGCAAACTACCAGCATAGCCATGCCCTTTGAGTTTACACTCAGAACAATAACTCATGGCCAGTAGCAAATCCATCCAACTCCCCCCATCTTTCTTTTCTTTCTCTCTCTCTCTCTTTTTTTTTTTTTTCTTTTAAACCCTGTTGTTATTTCTCAGTACTTCGTTGGTGGCAGGGTGGGAAGGTTTTTTGTAACACATTCACGTACCAGTGGGACTCACTCCCATTCCTGTCTGGTACAAGAGATTGCACAAGAGAGAGAAACAAACGGGGATGAGGAAATGCGTGTTTATGAGAGGCAGCTCTGTCATCGTGAGCAAGGGACCCCCCGCAAGAGAGCCAGCCTGGGAGCCAGTGGAGAGTTTCCATTCTCTCCTAGCACTCCATTCATGCCTCGTTTCATACCTCCCTGGAGGCTCCATGACTGGCCAAGGTCCCGCAGCACCGCGCGGGACTCACACCCCCCATGCACCGCCTTCCGCGATATTTGCTGTTGGGTGGAAAGAGGGAGATGTTGTTGCCTCATAAAAATAATGAACTGGGAAAGAGCAGCAGCCTTTGCCATTGCATGCGCTCCGTGTTTTCCTCCTGCAGCGAAGGAATGGATTCATCACCCAGAACCCTTCCAGCCTCTCGCCTCTGCCCACTCCCTGCTGCCCATCCTGCCAGGGCTCTTCACTAACACACACCGAGGAGGCTCACACAGACCTTCCTGCTCGACGTGCTGTGGTTGCTGCCATGAGCATCCTCCTGACCTGATCAGGAACCCTCTGTATAATCCAAACCACATTGCTGCCTCATCGAATACAGTCACCGGTAAATAACCTTGACTGCAGCGGTCTGGAAGAGCGAGGGATCCTATATCACTGCTATTAATGATTTAGGATCGTACATCGCTTGCAGATGACACAGAGAGGGTCTCATCCCTCACTCCTCCCCATCCAGCCACTTTCTCCAGGACAGTTCCTGTCCCTCCTTAGCTTCAAGTTAAAGTCACCTGGGTGACAATTCCTCCTGCCTGACGCTGGTGTGCACACAAGGAATGCCGATGGCTGATCCCTGCACTCCCTCGTACACTGCAGAGCTCCCAGCAATGGGGTTGGGGTTCCCCCACAAACAGGTGGGGTATTAATAAAACCAAAAGTAATCGCCCAGGCACATACTACAACCCACTTGGGTCCCTCTCCCATCTGCTCCTGCAAGCCCCCTGCCTCCCCCTGCTTTCCCCACACACCTCAATTTCATTATCTCTGATCTGGAGCTGCCTATTACATGCTTTTTGCCAACATAAATATTTAATCCCCGTGCACTGCACGGAAAGGCCCTTGTGGAGTTAATACTTCAACTCATATTTCCACTTGGAAAACAATCCAGCGTATGGCAGGCCAGCAGGTACGAGCCAGGGACAGAGCTGACAGCTGGAGGTGGCCTGCAAGAGCTCAGGAGCTGTGTGTGGGGTGATGCAGGTGGGCTTGACACCATGGGGTGGGCTTCATTCCATGGGGTGGGCTTCACTGGGGTATCTTGCAGGAGCAGGGATCAAGCAGGTTTGGATAGGCAATGGAAGAGCCATGGGGGTGTCATTGCAAGCTGCTGACTGCGGACTGTGATATGGGGGGCACTGCCAAGGGGAACTCGAGGTGCAGCACTTTTCTGGGCTTCAGGAGTGTTTAGGATATCCCATTCTCCGTGGTGCTCTTGGTTACAATGACATTGAAAGCCTGGAGTAAAGCGCTTGCTTCCCCCGCCAGTTTGGGACTAAGCAGCCACAGCATCCCATGCTGCTCCACAAAAGCACAGCCACAGGTGTCCTCACCAAACATCTCCAAATGCTACGGAGAGCAGGGTCTGGCCATGATTTTACCTATGGGCTATGGTTGGTGGGTTATAGGGCTTACTGGGTAGCACTAAGGTACCTGCTGTAGTATGGGACAAACCCTGAGCACAGTGAGATGTCTCAGCCCCTAGATCCAAAGCCATAAATAGCATGGACAGAAATTCTCATCCATACATCTTCTCCAGACACTCAGGAGGGCAGCACCCAAGGGAGTGCAGCACCGCAAAACACAAACAAATCTACAAAGCCCCAGGCCCAGAGAGGGGAAGGTCAAGAGGCAGAGAGGACATAGAGGGTGACAGTGGCAGTGCTGGCGCTCCCCAGAGGCATCCTGTTGCTCAGGTAAATATATCACAGCCCATGGCAGTGCCACAGAGTTTGTACGTATAGGATTGCCCAGGTCCCCTCCAGTCACCTCTGTTCTGCCTTGATGGGGACAAGGCTTGTTGGGCAGGCAGGACAGAGGGTGGGTGTAAGACAGAGTCCTTGTTTCTGTCTGTGTCTACTTTCTGGGTGTAAAGTAGGGAGAGCCTCATTAGTGTGACTCTTGGGTATTATCCCAGCCTTTTTCTGGGACATCCATGTTCACAATTAAGGAAGAAGGCACTGTTATTAAGACAACAGCTTCTACTGGAGAACAGGCTGCCCAAGCCAGGGCTCCTTGTCCATGCAGGATGGGTCATCCTGCAAGAAGGGAGGTGCAATGCAGAACCAAGGCTACCACTTGTGGCAGCTGAAATGGCTTGAAATCCTTTCCCACATTAGTGGTGACAAGACAAAGGGCACTGAAGAAGTGTTTTGGTTTGAGGTGCTTTGTCTGAGAGGTTCAGAGGTGCAGAGCCTCCAGTGTTCAGGATACATCCCTCCACTCCCTGTCACAGGAAGCGTGGAAGACTGGGATGTTGCAATGACGCAAACCAGAGAGAAAGAAAATATGAAAGTATCCCAGTCTGGTGGCAGGGCCTTCTGTTTGGGGTTGTGCAATGAGATTAGGATCTGAGGCCATTCCTGTAGCTGCAGGGTGGTTGGAGATGCTCAGAAGGAAGGAGAAAATGTTCCAGACCTAGCTCAGGTTCCTGCTGTCATGTGCTGCCCTGCAGTTTCCCTGGCAGAAATCACGAGGAGAAGAGATGGAAGACAAGCAACAGACCCTGATTCAGGGACATGACAGCCCAGAGCTGTGGCAAGGTGCACCCAAGCTCCCTTTACTGGCTGGCTGACCATGTTTTTGAAAAGCAAGTCCCAGTGACTCAGGCTTGAGCTCCCTACAGTGGGGCTCCCTTCACACCCTTTCATGCCAGGGCAGAAAGTCTCACACCCTACTCCAACAGCTCATGCAGTGAAATTTTTTTTTTTTTTAGAAACATTTAAATCATGACATAAGCTTTGGCTCGGAGGGTTTTCAGTGAAAGCCAGGGTATTTTCTTTCCCTTCTCATAACAGAAACCATATTGCTGTATAATCAAATTTATCTCATTCCTGATGAGGGAAGTGAGTGTGTGTGTGTGAGGTGACCACGAGCAATGAGGACACGTGTGATGGAATTGCTCTGAAGGTGCTCCAAGGAAATACCCTTGGCAGTACAAGGTGGCATGAGATTGGGGTGACCAAGCAGAGATCAAGTGGGCCATAGCTCAGCAAAGAACATCACCCATGGCAATTCTCAACTTGACACAAGGACGCCACCTCTGCAACCCAGAAGCTGCACCTCAGCATTCTCTCCCATTTTATTATGGATCTCCTCACTGCACTGGAACCCAGCAAAGAGTGTAGCTCAGATTTTTACAGGTGGGAAAACTCAGGAAGAAGCAGCTACTTTGAGGTTACTCTTTTGAGGTCTCCTTTTTACTCTGGTGCAAATTCATCTGTGAGTCTGCCGGTGAAGCCTTGAAGGTGATGCCTCCAAAATGGAGGCTTCTGAATTCACTGGCTGCTTTTGCAAACATGGGTTCTGCAGCAGGGACTATCTAAGCAAAAACATAACTTGAGAAATGCAATGTCTCTGTGAACCTGTGAAGTTGAAGTTTCAGGGAATAACAACTCCCATCAACTGGATGGGGTCTGGCCCAGACCCCACAGTCAAAGACAGGATGAACACATAAAAGCCCAGAGGCACTCAGTATCCTCAAAGTAAGAAAACACAAGCAAGCTGCTTTTGCAGGGGGGAAACAATCCCAAAACCCAAGGAATAAGTTAAAGCCCATTTAATCCAAGGAATAAACTAAAGGTCATTTGAGAACTACTAGAAAGCAGCCAAGTTCAGCAACCACCAGCTCTGCTGCCTGCACAGCTCCCCTGTGACAAACTCCCTGCAGGAACAACCTGTTTCCCTGGGAAACAGGCATGACCTGTGGCCCTGAGGGGTAGAAGGGGTAACAGAGCTGGAGAGGTCACTGTGTGCTGATAAACTCCAGTTTGGCTTGACCAGGAGGTTGGTGCTTACTGATGTGATGTTCTGTGCAGCTCAAAGATTAAAAGAGAGTTATTTTTTTTAAAATACACACACACACACACACAATAACACAGTGTTCTCTGGGAGAGAAAGCTGGTGAAGGACTCTGTGTCCTGTTGTTGTTACAAGAAAACGATGGACTGGGATGTGCTGCAGGTGTCCTTTGGAAAAATGAAACCAGAAGAGTTTAACTAGTTGTATGGCCTTGCAGCCATATATGAGATAAATGCACATTGCTGGGCTGAGCTGGGACAGATGCTGTAGGTGATGGCATCCAAACTTTACTCTAGAGTGTGACTGAAAAGAGGGACAGGTAGGATGAGCTTGTCACTTATACTTCTATTTGGATAAGCATCACTGCCAAATATCTCCAGCATTTGGAATGTGGGGTCCCATCCAGAGTGTACCCAAACTGATTGACCTGCTGGGCTGTGGGGATGGCTCTGGGTTCAGATAAGACCTGGGCACCAGAGCAGCTTGTCACATCCTTCCTCAGGTATATAATCCAGGTTTTGCTGGATTAGAGGCTTAGTATCAGCAGAAAGAAAGATTATCTCCTGCTGAGCCCCTGACCTCCCTGTATAGACCATTTTTCATGGAGCTTCCTACATGGGAGTGACCCACACGTTGCCCAGATGAGCCCAGACAGTTCCATGCTGGACTTGCTTCAGCAAAAATAACCACCCACCCAAGCCAGCATTTGGGCAGCCTGGTTCTGACACAGCCCTGAACTGCTGAGGAAGTACAAGCCTGCGTTTGGAGCACAGGCCTGGGATTCAGCAAACACTTGTTCAACTCCTGACTTGCCTTGTTTGAGCTTCCGCAAGCCAAGAATGCCTGAGGAGAAACTACAGCCATACACTGCTCAGCTTAGGGAAGCTGGAGAGCATGAGGAATAGAAGAGGTGGATTCAATGAAACAGCACAGCTCCTGTGCACACGGGGGACTCGGCCAAGGGCTGTAACAGATGTGTTTTAACCCATGCCACTGAGCTATTTGGGATCTGTCTCCAATTGCTCCAGTGCTCATTCACGTTTCTTCCTGACGAAAGACCAACAATAACAATTAGTATCATATAAGGAGCAGCAGACTGCTGCCAGCATTAACAGACTCTTGAGCACCAAGGGTTTCCATTCCACTTTTTATCCCAGCTATGCACAAGGCAGAGGTCACTCAGCATTAACCAGCCTTGCTCTGGGCCAGCTCCTCCAGCATGTTCAGCTTGTAGAATTGCAGTCACTGCCTCTCCGTGCTATGATGGGCTCTCCATACTCCACATCTGTGCTTCTTTCCTTAAGCTTACCACAAAAACAATGCTCAGTGTTATCCATCATACAATGCCAGAGGCCTGGCTGTGCTGGCAATGGCCTTCTGACCTTACAGAGGATGAGCCTGGCTGGGCAGGACGTGGTGGGTCTTGGCTACAGACAGGAGCCCTTGTGTTGTCATCCTGGGGTCTGACTGAATCCCATTCCATCCAACACCAGTCATGAATCATCATCCCCTCGGAAGGGGTTTCCAACTTCCCAGCACCCCTGAAACATGCTCTCCCAGAGCCTTCGAGTTGGTTCAGGATCACCCTGGGGAAACCCCATCTGAGCCAGCAAAGGGAATGTAAAGTTGAAGCTCCTTCTCAGCACATGAACACACTCCAAGGAAAGGCTCTGGAAGGAATTCTGATGACTTCCATATTATTTCCAGTAAATTTTGTGCTGATTCTTGGCACAAACACTGGAAATGAATAGGCTAGGTCAGGAATGTAAATAAAGTGAAACATTGGGATTTAATCTAATCTATAATTATAGTATCTGTGGCGCAGGGAAGAGGTTGGTGTGTCTGCACTGCAGCTCCATTGAGGAGCTGGAGGGGGTTTTCACTTCCCTTTCCAAAACTTCCCTTTCTGGCTAAGGACTACTTGGTGTCTCCTCAAGTATCTGAAATGAACGTGCTGGGCTGGCAAAGCTTTTTTCAGCAGCTGAGCAGGTACAGCTCAGTGAAGAGGCATCCCCAGGCACTGCTCAAGTGATGGGGTGAGGAGATGAGATGGATGAGCTGGGCTGAAGGCTCATGGAGGCTGTGGGACACACAAGGGAAGCTTCTGTCTCCTCAGTGAAGAGATCAGATGGGTTTGTAGGGTGTTCAGTCCTCTAGGCTGAGCTTGACCTTTGAGATAAGCCAGTGCCCTTTTTCTTGACTGGTGGTTGGTGCTTGGTCCATCACAAGAGCCTGTCACAGCATGGTGCTCCCAGGCTCCCAAACCATCAGAGTCCGAGTGGCATTGGCTGCTGTCTGGACTGGCTGGTACATGCAAGGTGAGCACTAAACAGACACAAAGACATCTCTCTCTGTGCCCTCCTCACCCCATCCTCCTCCAGATCCACCTGAGAGGAAGCTTGACAGACTGTTCTGGTCTAGCTGTCCTTGGGGGAGAGCAATCCCTTCTCCTGTGATGCATTTCACAAGAATATAAGACTTTTACTTTTTAAGAACTTCAACCAAACTTGACAGTCTTCAAGGACCATCCTCAGTATCCCTCTGTGTGTGCACACAAGTGCACTCCCATGACTGCAGCATGGATCCCCACAGATGGGCATCCATGTGTGACAGACCAGAAGGAGTGTCCACACGCGTACACAAGCCTATGGAGCACATGTGCCTTTGTTGACAGTCTACATTCCCTTGGGAAACCCTCTGTGCAGGGACAGGGCATCTCAACCCCAACATGCTACAGGCAAGGGGAAGAAAAGGCTGACAGGCAACATATTTTCATCAGACTGGAATTACAAAGGACAAAGAAATTAGTTCTCCTTTTGTTTGTTTATGTTTTGGAGTTACAGAAGTCTCAAAAGCAGAGGAATCAATCAGACTTTGTTTATTTGTTTGCTTGTAGAGCATTTTTAGGGATTGTTTTCATACTGCAGCCTGGCTTTGATCTCAGGCTGGTAATACTCCAAACAAATGGTCCACAGCAGAGTGCAATTCCTGTAGGTACTACAGAAGAAAAGGGATGGGATGTTTGACACATTTACAGAGCAGAAGAGACTTCTATGAACTCACAGTCCCCTTGCTTGGTTTACATGATACCCTCAGAGTACTGCACAAGCAAGTCAGTTGTTTTTGAAGAGCTCTGATGCTGGAGACTGTGTGTTCACCTCACAGCCTAGAGAACAGCACAGGGCCCTGCAAGTGGCTATAATCAGGATTATACCCAGCCCAGAGCCTTCCAAGATAGCTATTTTTCCACAGAAACAAATGAAACAAGCAGAAGAAATTCAATTTAAGAAATGACCCCGTGCCCGTGTTTGTGTTGTTGCTCTGTCTGTGCGGGCACAGAGCAGCATTAGCCTCACATTTCACTGCTCTGGCTTTCTTCATGCTGTGTTGCAACCATGTCGACATCTGAGCAGAGGAGTATTTAATGTGGGTGCCTGTGTATCTGAGAATGCTCAGTAAACACGTGCTGGTTAGGTCCCAGGTTGGAGCAAAGGTGTGTGGGACATGCAGCACCCATGGCACACGTGCAAACACGTGGAGCAGGGGGTTATCAGTCCACACTGCTCTGCTGGGGCAGGCAGCAGCAGCACCAAGGAGGGTAGTAGTGTGCCTACATGCACTGTTTTTGGATGCCCAGGAGCATGGGTCCAAGCCCCAGAGGTGCCAACATGTGACCATCCATGTGTGCTTACATGTGCATAGCCCTGGGAACAGCGTGCCAAGCCCTGCTGAGCATTAGCCGTGGGATGGAGCCAACACTGTGTGTCACCCCAGGGCCTGTCCCCACAGAAGAGGAAGTCCAAAGCTCCCTGGTGCCAGGGGACTGCTGCCTGCTGGCTGCCTGCAGCCACAGCTCCCCACAAAAGCTACTGTCCCTTGCCCAGGGGCACCCACATAGCAGGAACTGCCCACAGCCACCCCCAGGACACGGGCATCGCCGGCTCCACTGGCCCCCTCCATGGAAATGTGCCTCACCACTGGGAAGCAGAAGCCTGGCTTTGACCACAGGGATGACAAAACCCTGGACAAAGCCCTCCGCCTTCCACCCAAGGCTCTCCCAGCCCTTTGCAGACATCAGGAATTAGATCACGGAGCCCCTTAAGCGATGGGTGAGTGCAATTATCCCCGCCTGGCAGATGGGGAAGATGATTTGGCAGCCCGGGCTGCCCAAGAGCCAGACCTGCTGGCTCCCAGCTCAGTGTGCTCACCGTGGCTGCAGCCTCCACGGAACCCAGTGGCTCTCCCCTCTCCCAGTGCCCCTGGCAGCCAGGAGCTGACCGACTAAGAGCTCACAACCAGCTGGTTTTATGGGCATTGGGTTATTAACGAGCTCTGTGGTTGCTCCAGCCTCTCCCTGGCACCTTTTCAGGGCAGCACAGTTCCCAGAGATATTAATAATTATATTTATGCATTATAGATATTTAACAAGAAAAGTTTCAATTATTAAATGGCAAGAGGTATCACTTGGAGCCTGCTCCTGGAGACAGCCCTGCTCCAGGGATGCTCAATAAAGGCTTCGGAGGCTGTCAACATACTTAACTGGGGGGTGGTGGAGTGGGAGGCAAAGGGAAAGTATTAATCAAGGCCTTAAAAAGTTCTTGCTGACAGACTATTTGCCAGCTCTTGCTTTAAATGCTTTTGTGGTCCCATAAAAAGTTTCATTACTCACTGCAAAATGTGTTTTAATTATTACAGTCGCTCTGACATTAAGCCCTGGGTGTTTCTCTCTTGCTTACTCTGTCTCTCCTCTGTCTCCTTGCTTTTTTTCTATTTGTCCTCTCTTACTGGTCTGACTCCTGGTATCCCTCTCAAGAAAGAGGATGCCCTGGCTAATGAGCCAGGTTGGAAAGCCCAGACCTCCTCCAAACAATACTGAAGAAGAAGTTCCTGACATTTTCCCTTTGCTTTGGAAACTAATTACTCCACAGGATTCAAACAGAAAATCCAACCCCATCCAGAAGATCTCAGAAGAATCTCTCAGCAGAGTCAAGTGCACCAGAGCCACCAGCACAGGTGTGGTCAGCAACCCCTGCCAAAATAATTGGGTGGTGGGCAGAGGGATTTGGTCTCTCTGATCTGCTATATGTGTCCTACTAATAGAAGCAACAACTTACAGAAGCACCTGTCACGCTTTTGACATTTATTTCAGCCCAACAGGCACTTGGCAACTTGCTCCAATCTGACCACATTAGCTCAGTTCATCCACAAGAGCCAAACCTTTCCACCAGGCATGGACCTGGAAGCCCAAAATACTGAACCTGGGAGTTATTCTGGAGTCTCCCACTGACTCCCAGTGCCTCTAGCTCTGTACTGGCAGACACTGGGTTTCCATTTCACTAGCTGAGTGTAATACCCAAAGCAACAGGAAGAGTCTCAACATTTGCCCAGTGTCTGGTGTAACACAGTGCTGACCAAAAAGGTCAATAAAAATTAATTAACAGCACTGGAGATCCCTCCTTGCTCCCAGCACCTCCCCACATGCTTTTCCTTACTTGTACAGACCATCTGGTTCCAGGCACTTGAAAATGACTGAATAGAGGCTGGTTTCAGGGACATCTCCGTGGCTCCGACCCGCTGCCACACAGGATGTTGCGAGGCCAGAAAGCAAATCATCCGCAAAGCTCAAGGATTCTCCTGGAGAGCAAAGACATGAGCAAGACCGAAACATCAATACAGGTGCAAAAATGCTGCTGATCATTTAAAAATCACTGCAGGAACATCTCTACACAGCACAGGCAATCAACAAACTGTGGCTGTGGCTGTGGAATGCCCCAAGTCTGTATGAAGAATGCCACCTATGGACAAAGAAAGTGGGAGACACATCTGGGCTATGAGCTGTAGCAGGGACACACTGCAGGAATTAGGGCCATGGCCAAGTCACTGCTTGGACAGCAATGGGTGCACTCACAGCACACAGTGTGGGCTCACTGCAGACAGTGCAGGCAGCACCACCACCCAAGGAAGGGCTCCAGGTCCCCAAAAAAGAGCTGGAAGCTAAACAGGGCTCTCCTGCCCTTGTTCCATGTTCAGCTCTGAAACAAGGCATGGCCTTTTCCAAAAATCACCTGCCACAGTAAAATGTGTTTCTGCTATGTTAGATTAGCAGGGAAAGAGACATTTTTAGAGCTTGGATGGAATTGTTTTCAATGTGCTGGATTTTTTTTTTTTTTTTAAAATTCAGTGACAGTCAGTAGCTTTGCATTCCCTTTCTTGTGCACTCTGCCAGCTCCTGGAGCTCTGACTGGAGCTCCTTCAGCTGTGCTGAAGAACACTTGGTTCTTTATAAGCACTCGAAGAAACCTACTAATTAAAAGTACTGAAAAAATCTTTTCTTTTTGGACTTCTGGTTTATAAAGCTTATTAAACACTTAGATCATGACCCAGCTGAAACTGAAAACGCTCCATTTATTAAGCTTTTTGGGCATGACTATCCACTGCTGTGCAACCTGTCTCCTCGCAGTGGGCAGGCTGTCTATCTGTTAGAGCTCATTGCATTTAATTCCCATTTCACACCGGTGTAACTGAAAGCCCAAGGTACCATGGAGTAAAAAAAGGACAGAGCAGCTGTCCTGGTTGTGCCCCCATTCCCAGTAATGGGAATTGGAGAAAGGGCTGCTGCAGCTGATAGAGTTATGCTGGTGTAAGCAAACCTGGGCCCAGATTGCTGTGCTGAGTACCTTGTGTGTGTGTAAATGTCAAGACATCGCAGCAGAGGGAGGAGGAGAATTCCCTTCTCAGCACTTTATTTTTCTAAAGGTAAAAGTGACTGAGGACTACTGAAACGTAGCAAAAGTCCAGGTTCTTGGTACAGACTGTAAGGAACAACTCAGTGGTATAACCAGCCCAGAATGTCCCATTGAGAGGCTGGATTAGCCAGGTAGAATAAAAAATGCCCTTGTTCCCAGCCCCCCAAACCGCATTTGCGTCTTGTCTCAAAATACACAACTCAGTAACAAATGTCCCCCTTGGCTAGAGAAAAGAGCAGCAATAAATTCTTTTCCTCCCTGAAGGAATCCAAGCCTTAATTATTCATTTTAATGCTCCCAGCACGACTAGTTCTTTCCAAACTTTTTCAGGCAGCTCTGTCACCAGTCTCTGCAGCTCAACCCAGCTCCCGGCCCCAGGTCCGTACCAAATCCCAAGTCAACTCAACGGGCAGGTTGGGTTGGCAGCAGTAAAATCCCTGCTTGGAAGTCATGAGTGCTGCCCAGCCTTGAGCAAGTCCCTCAGCTCTGGGTTTATGGTTTAAGCAAACAAACAAACCCCTATTGCTCATTTCCAACTTGCATTTCCACCCCTTTTCCTACGACGCCGGTCTGGATCAGGGAACTCCCTGTCACCAGGAGTCATTGAGAACAGACACTGCTGTGACTTACAAACGTGATGAATCACAAACACATAACAAAGAAGCAGGAACACGCTGTGTTGTTGAAGTAGAGCAAGAGGTTTTAAGACTCTTCAGACCTCAAGCAACCTCCCTTCTGACCAGGAAGAGCCTTCACAGAAGTTCATCTTGCTGTGGGACCTCACACCTTCCTCCAGAGCATCCGGAGTTGGGAAGCAGATGGTGAGGGGTAGGAAAGAAAATAGCTGAACAGAGGGACTGCGATGAGAGCTGGGCAAGACCAATGGGAGATTTGGACTGGCAGTCCCTGGGTAGGAGCATCAGCCAGGACATCTATGCCAGGGAGCACAAGAGATGGGATGGGCTGAGGGTGGAACCAGACTTGCAGGAGACTGGAAATGAGATGGAAAATGTCATGTGCAACCACTGAATCAAAGCGTGTATTAAGGCCAGGCTGGACAGGCTTTGAGCAACCTGGATTAGTGGAAGGTGTCCCTACCCATGTCAGGGGAGTTGGAACAGTATGATCTTCAGGATGCCTTCCAACACAAACCATTATATGATTCCATGACTAAAATTGCACAGCTAACTCTCTTTAAGGCAGGCCCTAAGTGCTCATCTTCCATGGTCTTTCCAGGTAGTTTTGAGGGAGGAGGCTGGCAGTGAGCACTGCCCTGACACGCAGCAGCAGCTGCCTCCCATGATGGTCTGGTTTGCCAGGGATCAGACCTGCCTAGGTGTGGAGTGCCCTTCTGTCCCCCGGCATGGGTGCAAATGAAGCTCTGAGGCTCTGCCAGCAGTGTCTACACTTAGGACGAACCAAAACCCTTTCAGTAAAATCTGCAAAGAAAAAGGGTGCTTTGTCCTCAATCCTGACCGTCTGGGGGACTCTTCCCTCTCGTTGGCCCTGCTATAATAGAACAAAAGCAAAGAGGTTGTTATGAAAACAGCAAAATAGATGTAAAGGTGCTGAAACCTCAGCCTGAAGGCTGCGAGTTTTTCCGTATAAGGAGCAGTGAGATTGCTGGTGGTGCCAGACTGCATGGACCACAGAGCAAAGATGGGGAAGGGACACCCCAGGGACTACCCAGAGCTGTCAATCTGCAGCCAGCACAGGGAGCTGCCATCCTGAGCTCTTCCCAGGGCAAAGCAGAGCACACAGTGACTGTATTTGTTTATCTTGCACAAGAGAAGTCAAGAGTCTGTTCAGTCCACAGTGCACTGAGAGCAGCTGGAATGAAATTTCCTAAGCCTTCCCTAGGAGCAGAAAACATGTTATTGTCTAGATTTAGACTAAGAACTTGTAGTGGAATGGAACTAAGGCAACAGCTGCTTTTGCTGGAATGGTGAGATGATGATCAGAGAATGGTTGTATTGGAAGGGACCTTAAGGCTCATCTCCTTCCACCCCCTGCCATGGGCAGGGACACCTTCCATTAGACAAGGTTGCTCCAAGCTCTGTTCAACCTTGCCTTGAACACTTGGACCACTTGGTCCATGTGATTGACCATTAACCAAGGAAAAGTGATCTTGGGATGTTGCTGCAGTAGAGGAACACTGACCCATCTACACGAGGCCACAGTGAGAGCTCAGTGCAGTGCTGCTCAGTTGTGCTTAAGCGGGAAAGCAGGAGACAAAGCTTCACAGGGAAAGAATGAATACCCCAAATTTCCCATAGAAATGGGAAAAAAAGGCCAAACAGAGACACACAGCTGTGAATACATCAAAAGGGTAGGCACTTAGATGGAAAAGAAATTGGCTAATGGGCAGTAATGGCAAGAGGAAGCAAATTGGTAATGAATAAACAGTCTACTCCCGAGAAGGGCAAATAACCCAACTATCTTCTAAGAATGAGCTTGATCACTTTATAAAAGGGATTGTATGGATAAGTAGCTTGTGATGGAAAGCAAAGGGCCTTCTCTTTCCCAGCTGGACTTGTGTTCTCGCACACCCTGCCAGCAAATATAAAGAAGGATTTCAGCCTCCCAAAGCAGCCCTGAAGCACAAACCTTCTAGATTGCCATAGTATCTCTGCTCAAGTTATTAAATTTCAGAAAGAATCCAAAGGTTCTCTGCAGAGTAAATGATAGCTAAGTAGATCATCTCTGTGGAGTAGGAGATATTTTATTGACCAGACAGCCATCTGTGTCCTTCATTAATAGTAATAAATAATTGATGTCATGCTAAATAAAGCAATAAGCTGTTACAGATATCAAGGACAACTGACTGGCTCCTCTGAGGATGCCTCACCTGTGTTCACTTCTCAGTAGTCAAAACCCCAGAGCAGAGCTCAACAATGCTATGGAAAGTGCTGTGCACAGAGCAAAAGATGCTACTTGCTACACACTGATCACAGATTATGGGGCAGTTGTGCTCAGCAGCGGCTTGTTGAGACTCCTAACAGCAAGGAATTAACATCCCTGCAAGACTCTCTTCCTCCTCATTTCCATGCTCCTGCCTTCCCAGGCCTGGTCTGCCCCAAACCCTCCAATTCCCCAGGCAGCTTTTGAAAATCCATCTCTGCTCTACTAATGACTGTTAGGAAGATGCAGGTGGCATTTTCCTTCTCTTCCCAGTACAACCCCTTGCTAGTGCCTCGTCCTCGTCCACAGACACATCTGTGGGGTTTGGAAAAATATGCTCTTTTTGGTTTTCTAAACTTCTTGTACACTGACTCTGGTGGTGTGGCTCTCCCTAACACAGAGGAAAACAGCAGCACGCTTGGAGCTTGCAGAGGAGTGAGGCCCATTTTGGGAAGCTTTGCAAACTTCTCCTGGCCACACCAGCTCTGGCCAGGGGTCAACCCAGCAGTGACACTCCGGGATAGCCACATGGCAACCCAACTCCATGTCTGGTTTGGAGGAAGAGGAGGACACCCCCAGCTCAGCTGTCTCTCTGCAAGGCTGAGCTGGCAACCTGCTCTTGAGCGAGGCACATTTCTCGTGGCAGGAGGCTCAGATGGGCAGGAACGGGGACTGAGGAATGAGAGGGATGGGAGCAGGCTCAGACCACTCACTCACAGCATCCAGAAGCCTCAGCCTGCCTCAGTCCTTCCACTGTGTCCCGTGCCAGCGCCCAGCAGTTGAGGACGGCAGCCTGGATGAATCACCTACCAACCATCCCACTGAAGACAACACGAGTTACGGCGCTGAGTTCAACCAGACTAAACAAGAGAGCAAGGCCAGGAGCCTCCAGGAGGTTCAAGGAGCAAAAGGAAGCTCTGGGACCCTCACAGGCATTCCCACACCTTCAGCCCATGTCCCTGTGCCAAGAGCAGCACAGAGAAAACCCAGGCACTGCAAACCAAAGTGGAAATTAAGACAAGAGACCTCCCTGCTGCCATTCACCTTCAAGATTCCTAGAAAGAGCACAAAGGGGAAAGTAGGAAGGCACCAATGTCTCTGCCTTGACAGCTTCTTTACTGGGCTGGATGAAACTGCAATGTTACCAGGCACTTTCTTCTGATTGTGGTTTTGTCTCCCTGTCTTTCTCCCTTTTGCTTTTTTTCAACCTGTTTTCAATTTACTCTTGTGGCATCTCTGACTGTGACCTCATTCTGGTACTTAAGGAAAAAAAAGAAAAAAAAAGAAAAAAAAAAAAAGAGAGAGTGTCCTTTAAAAAAGAAATGAAAGAAATCATATTTTATTTAGTTTGGTTGGTTTTGAAGCTTTAGCAGAAGAAAGATTAACCTTTTCTGCCTAACTTAATGAAAACAAGGAGAAAGGCTGTATGGATAAATAAATATCTGTGTGGGTATGGAACAGGCACGATCGTGTTACAGCCCCGGTGGAGCTGTAATGGGGAACAGGCGCGTTCCTGCGCAGCAGCTCCCAATTCCCGATCCATTTTCAAGGAAAGAAAAACAGAGTAGAATGTCAGAGGCCCAAGTGGGCATAAATGAGGGAGCCCAGGGAAGGCAGATGGGGCCCAGCGAGGACCTCCATCCCCGGTGGTGACCTCCGGAGCAATGCCAGCGAAGCAGATGGAAAAAGAGACCTTACTCCACTTTCACTTGCCAGGTTTTGCTTCCTGAAGTGAGGAGACAAATGGCATTCTCAGCTCTCCAAGTCTGTCACCTTTTCGGGGTCCTTGTCCCACCCTCTTCTTCCTCCAGGGCTCTGCCTCCAAGGAGGGGAGGTTCAGATGAGGGCTGCAAGCAGGAGGCTTGGACTGGGTTTTTGGATGAGTGTATGGAGAGCACAGGTTTGCAGGGTGGTTCCCCCACAATGGGATTGTACCTGGGTTTAATGTGCTTGGGATCTGGCACTTGGTAGGAGAAGGCAATGAAAGGTGGTTGGTTTGTCTTGGAGTTGATGGGCTGATTTAAATTAGTGTAACATAACTTCAGGCGACAGAGCTGTTCCGATTTACATCAGCAGATGGTCTGTCTTGCTGCCTAGATCATTAAAAGCAAAACATCCCTACTGATCCTGGTGGAATGATGTCAAAACCTCCTTCCCTATGTGGATTGCCAGATTATAAAATAAATAAAAAGGTCTAGCTATTACTAAAAGTCTTCTGCCCACATTCTGGGAGCATCCATGCATGCCAGCCTCTCATGTTAGATGGGAGCCTAAGCCCCGTACCCAAAACCCTGTAGCCTCAAAAATAATTTCCTTGCCATGGCTTTTCTCAAAGACACATCCAAGAGAAATCCCTCTGGCTGGGCACAGGTTGTCTAGGATGAGGCAGAAAAGCTGGTGATTACACTGTGCAACTTTGGGCACAAACTTTGCCTCATTTGCCAACTTGTACAATGCTTCAAATCACAGTTCTTTGAAAAGCTCCATCTTGCCCAAGTTATGAATTTTGGGGGAATTTGCTTCCTACGTCTATATGCTACTAGACACATTAATAATGATGAAGAGCTCTCCTCTGGGCTTTCATTTCCTCTGGGCCTCCATCTCCTCTGGGTTTCCATCACCAGTTCCTCTGCTGATGAAAGAAGGCATTTGTAGACAGCTAAATTTAAGGATCAAGGCTTTAGCTGAGCTAAGAGCAAAAATTGCATTCCAATGTCACGCAAGGGACTCAAAAGCCTTTGCTGGTGCTTTCCAGGGCTAGAACTTGTATGGAGTGACCATGTGGAAAAGAAGGATGGGCTGTCTTGCACTGTTCTTATCAAGAGCAGCCATTCAAGCAGAAGGAAATGGTCTTTATTTGGATGAGCTGCAATGTTCTAAACACATGATGCACAAGGTTAAGCATGCGTGTATTCTTCTTTCAGGGTCATCAATAGGACTCACTGCTCCTTCACCTGAGCTCTCCACAGACTGCTTATCACAGGTCTTCCACAGCCAATACCTAAGGCCTCAGAAAAAAATGCTTCAACTCATGTAAAAATACCTCCCCAAGGCAGGGTGATGATGGAGGAGAGTGAGAATTAAAGCATTTCATTCTGCACTGTGAGCCCTCCAGTATTTCTCAAGGTTCACTGGGTTGTTAAGGGTCAACCACAGCCAGACACAAGCTGACTCTGCTACGCTCGGAGACATCCAGGCATGAGCCAGTTCCCATCTCAAAGCCACGTATTCACATTACCATGGTGGAGAGTCCAAGTGAATTTATCTATTCCCTTGCAGTTTGTTTTGGGCTCTGCAGCTTGTTAAAATAGTTTCTTGATTTCAAGGCAAAGTGGGAACCCATTTGTGCTGGGAGTTGTGTAGGCACGAAGTAAAGACATGAGCTTTGTCCTCAGATGCTTCTTGTCTGGCAGAAGATTTTGTCCATCACCACGGAGCAAGTTCTCTCTCTCATCACCACAGATCTAGTTCCCACCCTCATTCTTGCTTTCCTTTCATTTTTAGCATCTTTTAAATTATGGATTTCTAAACAATGGACCAATGGTCCAGACCACTTGGTGGTCTCAACGGCCATTGTCAGCAGCCTGTAGCAGGTCCAGGGACTGCTTGGAGTCTTATATTCACCAGGAATTCCACCAGCCCTGCTCCAGCCATAGAGACACCCTCCTACAGCATAAACTGATGACACCAAAACCTGCATCATAAGCTTCCTAAAAAAATGTCAAGGTGATTCTGGTCAGTCCAAACAGACTCTGGTGGCACAACTACCACACATCTGCATACACAAACTTCCTCACCTGCCTAGTACCTATTGGTCTATGAAGAAATCAGGGGAGACCTGCCAAACAGCAGGGTCAGGTCCTTCTTTTCCAGCTCTACTGAGAAGTCTCTTACCTTTATTTTCAACTCTTTATGACCAAATACTCCAGTAGTTCAGTGCTCCATAGAACCCCACTGGCTGATGCACACCCGCTGGAGATCAAACCTTACACAAATATAACACCAGACCAGCAGGAGGGGGAAGGAACATTTCCTAGAAATAACCTCAGTGTGCAGTTAACTACTATAAACATAATTGTCTTGGGTACTTTGTCAAATCAAATTCATGTAAACCTATGCTGAAAAGCCATTGGCTGCTCTGTGTTTCGCTTCTTCTAGCTAGCACTCATTGGGAAAGCGGAATTTTTGGACTTCTATATTGCCACTTTCACCTGTCCCTATTCCCAGTCCCTTCTTACACTTCACAGGTCAGTCTTGGAAAGTGGACAAAACCACTATCTGTAATGGCAACCAATTTAAAAAAAATACTCTTTAGATATTTTAAATATTTAAATATTTTTAGTCCCATTTATCCTAAATAGAGATAATATGCATGGATGCTGATGAATTAGTGATAAGACTTTGGACCAGTATGTTCTGAAGTGCTCAGCAAGCCCAACTGCAGCCAAATCTGCAGGCCACTAGCCAATGAAGACATAAAAAATTGGTCCTTATGGAGGATCCTGCATGGAAGCAGACATCTTATTTGGCCCTACTATGCAGTTTGGGACATTTGGGAACGGGGGTGGGGGGGAGCAGATCCTCAGTTCATAAAATCTCCTGTAGCTCCCTTGAAGTCAATGGAACAATAACAATTTACACTAGTTGAGTTTCTGCATCCTGGCTGTGAGCTATTTGGAACAACTACACCATAATGATTATTACAGATATTCCAGATCACTTGTCTAAGACGGATTGGAGAAAACCACTGTGTAAGAAAATAGAGGGTTGGTTTGCTATGATTTCCAAAGAATTATTGACCCGTATCTTGCAAACATTTACACATGTTTAGCTTTACTCATGTGAGTTGTTCCATTACACTCATGTGCCAAATAAACTAATGTACAGGCTGAAGGACCGAGGTTAAAACTTGTGCAAACACAGTAAGTTCTAAATATTTTTGTAGATACGTCCAGTTACCTCGGATTCAGATGACAGGGCCTGTCATTTGGCTCTGTCTCTTTCCATAACTCTTCAATTATCCAAGCAGGTATCACAACAGAAGCCAAAGATGATAGTGGAATAGAACTCTAAAAACAAGCAATTATCTGACCCAACTCAGAAACTAAAAAAGACTGACTTGGTCAGGACTAACACACGCAAGAGTTGAAACCAGTTCTTGAACAAGGAATTACCTGAAATACTAAGAGTATATTTACAGCAGCTTTCTTAACCCAGCTAATGAATCATTCACTTAATGATTCCCCATAATGAAGTCAACATTTTTTCTTCACAGTTTTGATCCACTAGAAGACACAGCAGAGGAGAAAGAGCTGGGGATCTCTTGGCAGTGAGAAGTCAACTTCAGCATCCATCATCATCTCAGCAATCTCTCCACTTTTTCTACCAAGACAACAAGGTGAGAAGGATCTCTCACCCCACTGCACTGTCCCGCTGCTCACGAGGTCAGAATACAACCTCTAATTTCTTAAACTGAGGTGCTCCTGTTTCCTTGAGGACCAAACTTGTGTCAACAAGGTGCCTGACATGCAGAGACTGCAGTACACCCCACAAAGGCCAGTAATACCCCTGATAATGTGGCAACATTTACATTCCCCAGCAGGACAAGAGCTCTGTTGTGACACACAACTGTGTCACAGAGGCTGCAGAGTCGGGACAGGCAGCAGGCAGAGGAGCAGGGGTGAAAAGAAAGGAAATTACTTTTCCAAGGTAGCAAGGAAAAGACCAATTTGAGGCTATACCCCAGAGTTCCAATCCAGCTCTCTTGCCACTAACAGCTGACTTTCATCTCTAAAGGGCTATTAATCCTTTCTTACAAATGTGCAGGACTCTGGCACGAATTGAATGCCTTCTGCTCTCAATTTTAAGTCATGTTTCCCAGTAACCACGACAAATCAATCCCAGCATCCATAGAAAAGAGATGTTAGTAGATAGGACAGCTCTGATGGACAATGTGCCATCTCACCAAAGGCACTCTGTGGTGGGAACAGTGGTTTGACTCCTAGATGTCCTTGGCAAAGTGAGGTATTCGGGCACACTTCCCATGCCCAGGATCACCGATCGCTGTAGGATGGTTAGTTGGAGATGTGTCATCACCAGCAACTGTGCAACATCTGACCACTCAGATGACAAAAGACAGATTCCCAGAATGAGCTGAGCAGGATTAAGCCAAGTGGTAAATGGATTCCAGGGCTGTTCCAGGATCTGTGCTGACGAGGGAAGCCAAAGCCAGGTAGCCAACCCAGAGCTCAAACAATGAGGTTATCACTTCCCTCTTTTCTTCAAACCCATAAATAGAACCCAAACATCACTTTGGCCATGTTAGAGAGATAAGATGAAGCTCTCCCATCCCTTGCAAAGCCTGAAATAGAAGCCCCACTCCTCCCTATCCTAAGCATCAAGCATAGGATGTTGACATTTGGCAGTAGGGAAAATTACCCAAACAATGAACCCTCTCAGGTCCCTCTTCTCCCCTCCCTTTTCCCAGTCCCCTGGAAAATGTTCATAAAGTGAAGTGGAAAAAAAAAAAAAAAGAACCAAAAAACCAACCCAAACCCCAACAACCCAAACCCAACCTGCCTAAGGCAGTGGAAATAACATGTAGAGCAGAGTGAGTCAGGCTCTGTTAACTGTGCAAGGGTCAGCAGTCCTGGAGACAGGGATGATTCACCAAGGCACCAAGAACTAGAAGGTTGAAGTGACCAAAGAGAGGGTGCAGGAACAAAGTTGTATTAAAGAAGGGGAGGAAATAAGAAATTAAATGGTTCCCTGTTGCATGCACCTTGCTCTTTATGAAACATCACTCCACTGGAAATGACACAGGCTGACTCACTTGATAGTGAGGAGATTATTCCCTGTGTGCTTTGTTCAGACTTTCTTTATGAAAAGATGGTCAATCTTTAAACCCTTGATCCATCCCCATTCCCTGCTGCTCTCTATCTCCTTCCCTTGCCTGAGATAGTCAGTGGAGCCTCATCTCCTTGTTCCCTCTTCCTCCACCACTCCTTTCCCACACCCATTCCCTTTAAATTTGGCAATATTATGGGACACTGTTTTCCCTATAAAAGATGTCTTCACGAAGATGAGAAAAGCAGGGACCGTTTAGGAGCACAGCATGCCATGGGGAGGCCCTCCTGGATGCCACTGGCACAGAAAGGACATTGTGACAAGAGAGGGAGACGAGAATGGGTCTCAGGTGCCTGGGGCGAATTCTGCCTGCCAGAATGCTCTCCTGCTATTCCTCCATTCATCTTTCCCCTCCAGCTGTCCCCCTCTCCCTCCTTTCATCTAATAACCATAAAAATTCAAGCACAAAATACTTGTCCTTAAAGTCCTAAACAAAAAAAAAACAAAAAAAACCCCCCTCCCTCTGCACTTCACAATGAGAGCTGTAAAACTTTCTGCTTGGAAAATTCTCCTGGTCAATTTTTCCTACTGTTTAATCCCTGCTTTGAGTTACACTGAATGAGTAAACACATTTTATAGGGTTCTAATTCATACCTAACCCATACAGTTTATAGCTTAACATAGTAAAATACACACACACACACAAATTATTTATACACACACACACACACACACACACATATATATATATATATATATATATATATATATACACACACACACAGAGAGGGATAAACCAGCCTTGGTCCCACTCCTGGAGCCTCCCAGCAGCAGGTCTGATTGATCTAGCATGTGCTGTGCCTTGAAAGTACCCTGGGGTGCTTAGCTGTGAGTTAGTTGGCCTTGTGGGCCAGTTTCCACTCCAGATTCCTGCAAACTCCTTTGTGATATAGAATTAGTCAGTCTTGACAAAGGTACAGTGGGATCCACTGCTCTATCCTTGGAGGACTAAGGAATGGCACCATGTGGTATCTTAGGAACAATTTTCTGCTTTCTGTTCACCTGGAGCAAAGTCCCATGGCAAGGAGCAGCTGAGGTTGAGCTGAGCTGTGGGGAGCTCAAATGCCATGTGCCAGGCAAGGATCATGGAATCATACAGGTTGGAAAAGACCTCCAAGATCATAGAACGCAATCTCTGACTGATCACCACCTTGTCAACCAGACCTCGGCACTGAGTGCCACGTCCAGCCACTTGTTGAACAGGAGGCACCTGTGTGAAAGGCTGCTCTTCTGGCAGTGGTTAGGGAAGCCCTGAAAGTGGACAGTCGGTCAGGAGATGGCCTTTGATGTGAACACCACTCATTCCTGCTCTGGAGGAAGGCAGGGAGCCCTTGCACCAAATTCCTCCCTGTAGCTGTGGGTCAGAACCAGCCCCAGTGGGGCACTGCCCTGTGCCAGTCTCTGCACCAAACTGCTGGAGAGACAGTTCCTCCTCTGCAGTGAAACTGCATCCTTCACCTTTGCTCAGGATCAGGGAGGCCACTCGAGATGTGTTGTGGATGGCACCAAGGCCAAAGAGCTGCCTGAACCTTTAGAAGGTGCCACAGGGGAAACCTTATAAATATTCTGAGCTGCCTGTTAGGGGCTTTGAACTTGGCTATAACCTGAAGGCAGGTGATCTTTACAACCATTGATGAAGGAATTGCCTGAACAGGGTGGCCTCTCTTGAGCTTTTGTGTTTCAGGTTTTTCTGCCTGCTTCCCCCAGCAATTTGCTGTTAAATTAAACCCAGTGTCTCATAGTCCCATACTTCTGTATTATTGTTTCTGCTTCACCTCTGCAAGACACCAATAGATCATTTCCTCAGAGAAGTGAGAAAGAGAGACACAGAGTAAACTGATGGTGAAGCTTCTGTCAGAGGCAGATAGAAGAAGTGGCAGCTCTGCTGACACAAGTGGCAATGGAGTGATTTGTGCCAGTTGAGAGCCTGGCTCTAAGCCATGCAGCTCCTCTGAGCAAGAAGACCAGAAGACAACAGAAACACCCAAAGAATGTCCCAGGCACTGGATTTTGTGGTTCTCCAGAAAAGCCTTTCCACATTTGCCTGATTTATGGAATACGCTGCCCTGAATCCTGTTTATTCCCCTGACAGACCTTCCTCTCCCAGAGGGCATCCAATTAACCAGCGGAGAACTAAGAGTGACAATTATTTTCATTTGCTGAGTCACTATCATGCCTCCCACCTTCTTGTTTTTCCTCATCCCTGCTTGTTTACCACAACCTCTCTTCTATTCAGAAACCAAAGGCAGGAACAAACACAAGCCCCACCAAAAGGCCAAGGTCCACTGGGTCCTGCACTGCCACAACACAGCTGCCTGGGCTTCATCTCTTCAGCTTTTTCTTCTCCAGCACAGCCTCTGCTCAAGATGTCAGGAGCCAAATCACAGCAGGCAAAAAAGAGTTGTCCCTTGAAGTCATATTTGGAAGTCAGGGTGACCCTGCAGCCTTTAAGCCCTTAAGCAGCCTTACACAAAAGCCACATTTCGTTCAGGTGGGAGTTTGTTTCTGAAGACCACGCTCTGGGTCTCCACTAGCAACCACAGCTATGGCTGCCTGAATCACATCCCAAGTGAGCAGGCACTGTTACATCCTTGTTTTCCTTTTCTTCATTCCTTCTGCCCCTTGCTGCTGCTCAAACTAATGTTTCAACTTTCCAAATGCAAAGATTGGCTTATAGACTTAGCCTCTTTCTTCTGGGAGCTTTTTAGAAACACAGTCCCTCAAGGGTGTGGAAAAGCTCTCCAGGTCATCAAGGTGGGACTGTGGGCACAATTCAAGCCCATCCTGGCCAGTTTTGTGATAACTTGTCACTGGAAGGCACAGACAAAAGCCATGGCAGGAGTCTGAAGTTGCTTCCAGCCACCCAAAATGTGAGATGTGGGCTCCAGGCCCCATAATGGCATTTTCATTTTCCTCCTCCTCCAAGAAAATAAACTGAGTGTTTATTTCCTGAATCCTCTGGTCTGAGAAAGGGCAAAACTTTCCTGTGGGAGCCAGGTGGCTGGAAAGGGAAGGCAGGGGCAAATATTTGCTGAACTTGTCAATGAGCTCTTATTCCATTTTTCATATTAATATTTATTTAGACGTAATGTGAGAGAAACCTGCTCAGACCACAGCAATGTGGGTGATTGCACTGTTATTCTCCTTGTGCCAGCTACTGGGAGAGAGGGAGGGAGAGAGAAAAGGAAAAACAGAAATAAAGTCTCAGGGAGTTCACAGGCAATTTGGAGAAAGTCACAGGGTGTCACTTTAGTTTAGCAGAGATGGGATGCCTTGAGAAAGTCAATGTATCTACAGCAGGGCAATGAGGTTGGATAGCTTGGCATTCCTTGCTGATATTCAAGGTACAGGTGTAGCTTTGAGAGAGAAAATTATCTCATTATAGAGCCCTCTCTCTTTTTTTTTTTTTTTTTTTCCCTTTTAAAGGAAGGAATCATTAATGACATGAAGACAAGGAGAATAAACTGCAACCCCAGGTTTAGTAAATTGTGTGAGATGAACCTGATGTATTTCTTCAATGAGACAGTTCATGCCCTAAACATAACAACTGCAGTACAATCTAATTTATCCAGGAATCCAGAGGCACCATGGCACAACTAGGTAAGCTTGAAAAGATGGGAATTAGCAGACAAATTATACAGCAGGTAAGGGACTGAGTATGGACAGATGAAAGAGGCTGTGATGAAAAGAAAGTGATGGGAACTGAGTTATCACTAGCAGAGCTCCTCAATGATCAGCCTTGTAATCAATCTCATTTCTCACAGGAAATACAGCAGTGATTTTAGCAGCAATGAAGTGGTGCATTATTAGTGAACAGAAGATCAGAGGATCAGTCAAAAGAAATTAAAATAACTTGAGGGGTATAGCAATGAAATTGAATTAATATTTTAAAATGCAAATTAACTTTATATGGACATTAAAATAGTTCTTTTGTTAGCAGTAACCATGCAGGCAGAAACAAAGCAAGAGAAGCAGGAACGCCTGGATGCATTGGCTAGTCACAGCACAACCACATGCTGCTGATGGCTGAGAGCTGGAAAAAAAGGAAAGGAAGTTCTTGGATCTACTTAGAAAGGGTGTTCCAGTTGAAATAAGGAAGCATCAAACCCTTTGATAGCAAAAGGCTGAATGTTGTGGCCCACTCCCTGCCTCACCAAGGAATCAGAGTCTCCAGTCCAACCTCTTCAAACTGGGACCGACGCAGGGGACAGGGCAAGGCTGCTTGGGGCTTGACCCAGGTGAATTCTGGAAAGCTCCAGGGACTCCTCCACATAGCTGGTCTGTAAATCATCACTGCTCGGGACCTGAAAGCCCACCGGACTGTGGTGTCCAGGAGGAAAGACCTGGATGTATTTCTACAGGACTTTGAGCCCCAGCACGGCTGGGCCCCCAGAGACAGCTGGGAGCGTGTCCCCTGTTGCCCTCCGCTGGATAGCAGGAGAATGTCACACTGCTGTGTCATGCCTGGGGACAGCACATCCCAGAAGCATCTCCTCTTTCAGCTGGGTAATAGTCTGTGCTCTGGGAACAGAGCAGCTGAACTCGAGCTCTGTTTTCGCTCTGGCTGTGCCTCATGTAGCAACAGCTGGGGGACATAGGTTTGCTCAAACCACAGCCAGACGATTGGAAATAAAAACGATATTCATATATTAATTAACATCTGGTTACTCGTCTAATTACATGATACAATGTGCATGAGCTTTTTGTTCCCTTCATATTTTATGCATTGAATGAAAACTAAACAAATGTTGCAAAAGCAACACTGCAAAAAGCAAAAAAACAAACCCAAGTCTGTACTTATAAGACTCACTGACACATCAGTTTAATTAACATGTAAAGGAGGACATGACTAAACCATGACAACAAAGATGGTGACACTGAACTGGAATTAACATCCAGTTCCAACCTGGCCATTTTTCATTAAACTGCCCTTCCCTTTCCATGTATTCTTTCAACAACAAAAATACCCAACCCAACAAACATCAAAACATAGCAATAATTTGTTAAACTGAACAGTTCAGGGCCTGATTTAGCAAATTATTACTTAACCATTTTAAAAAGTCACTTTTAATTAAAACAGGCCCTAAAAAATCGGCTGTAAAGCACCATTCCAAAGGAAAGAAGCTGTGCAACCCATCAGACAGTGGCTGGGGCTTTCTGCCACACTTTGGAGACGGAAACAAAAATGAAGGAGAGAGGAGAAAAGCCAGATTAACTAAGAAAAGCCATTGCTCAGGTTGTCTGGTGGTAACACATCATCCCATGCACGTGCTGTTCCCATGTAGCTGGGGATGGGTGAAAGGGCACCAGGGGGGTGAAGGATCTGTGAGAGGATATGGGTGGGCAGGGAAGAAAACAGCCAAAGCCTTGGCTTGGCACTTGGTTCCAGGTTAGGGCTGGGTCTTTTGAGACAGAGGCTTTGAGAGGGGAGGCAGAGAGGAGAGCAGATTTCTTCTTCCTGCCCTATGACCTGGGGAAAACAGATGTCCAAACGTGTTCTGCCCCACCAAGAAACCCAAACAGGCTCTAACACAATTAACCACTTTCTCCAAAAGGTTGCACAACAGTATAACAACAACAAACCCCAACCCTGCATCCACAGCCAAGAGACCATTACCCTGGTCAGTGGGCACCAAGAGGGCTGGAAAGCCCACACAAAGGGCAATGCTCAAGTCAATTCTTATCTCCAGGGCTGAGTTCTTCAACCCTACCTTCTCCAAATGGGAACCACACGTGTTCCCTGTCCCAGAGATGGCTGCTGAGAACAAAAAAATACAAGACATGAAATGCTGATGGAACAACACCTCAGAGCAAGAAGTCAGACCTTCATCTCCTTCCCTCACTCAAATTCTTGACACCATCTAGCACCGAGTGGGGCTTACATCTTACTCCCTAAATTGGGACACTTGGTAGGTAAGAGCTTGTCCTTTATTTCTGCTTGCTCTGTGGTCTTCAAGACAGCTTCAGTCTTCAGGATTCCCACTCTTTGATCCTTCACCAGCATCAGGAAATGTGCCAGGAGGAAGGAACAGAAAGAAACACGGAGGAGACAACTGTCATGTGAAACTCCAGCGTGAATGGCGCAATCGGCTGCGTGTCAGGGGGCTTGGGAAGGGGTAATGGGAGCTGGCAGGGTGGGCAGTTGCTCAAAGGAAACCACAGAGGACTGACCAAGCACTTGGAAGATTCCACGCATACCTCCCAGTTATGGGATCCCTGCCCGGATAGGGTGGCGGCGTGCCCTTGGGGGAAAAAAAAAAAGGGGGAAAGGAAAAAACAAAAACAAAACCCCAACCAACCATTCATGGGGCAGACAGAGGGCTGCAAGTCCTCTGCTTTCACGAGACACCGCAGGCATCAAGACATCGCTGGCTTGGAATCTGGGCTATGCTTGCGGTTCGTGAGGCGACTCCGAAGCCTTTGGTCACATTAAGCAACATTACATGATAATGCTGCAGCACTTTCAGGCTGAGGGAGAAGGAAAACAAAACAGATGACTCTGGATGGAAAGGCATTGCTGTAAACCTGGGAGGGAGAAGAACATTCCTTCGGATACTCTTTTTGGCTGGTTGTGTCCTCTCCTCCCACCTCTCTCTCCCTTTCCCCCCCTCCTCCTCTTGAAGAATTGGTGACAGCAAGGTTTTTTTACTAATATTTCCATATTAAATAGAAACGAAGAGTGTGAAAGGCCATGCAGAGCGGTGGCAGCTAGACAGTGGAATCTGCAACTGAAGGGTGGAGTTGGAGCACTGGAGAGGTGCCGGTTATTTATAGGGTATGAGAGAACACAAAAAATGTCTGGCCCTTTTAAGGCCCCTTAATCCAAACAACCAATGGAAAGGGAAAAAAAAAAAAAAAAGAAAAAAGAAGAGAAAAATAAAGAAAAGGGAAAGGAAAAAAAATTGAGGAGAAAGGGCATCTCTGCACCAGACTGCAAAGTGCAAAGGAGGACCAGGCAATAGCCTGGCACGGTCCTGCCCTGTCCCTCGAACCTGACCTGTGCCCATGGCAGGGCAGCATCCCACTGGAGCAGCAGGAGCGGCATCAGGGCGAGGAGCCCTGTGCTCCCCAGGCAGCCCCGAGACGCAGCTGCCTCGAGGGTGGGACGTGGCAGCTGTTTAATCCATGAGACAGCGGCGCTGGACAGGATGCGGAGATGAACAGAGCGTTCAAGAGATACCAAAAGGGAGTCACTGACAATGCCGGGAATACGGCCTGGAAATTCCCTGTCTTCAGTCTGCATTCATGGAGCAACCAGGGATCTTTGCACTCTGATCTGAGAAGAAAATCCATGAGATGTGGCCATTCACTGTCCTCACTCATATTGGGATCTATAAACTGGAGGATCATCTATAAGACCTTCTCCTGTCCGGGTATTTCAGAGCAGATTGGACGCTTTGGAAAAGCTGCTGGCTGGACCCTTGACAAGGCTCGTCTAAGAAGGGATATTTGGCTCTAGACCTGGAAGACCACCACTTCCAGCCCTTTCCTAGGATTTCTGATAGATTTCAGGCCAGCTGAGTTATGTCTTTCCTCTACAAGATGTCTTTCCTGAAGAGGACTGAGAGGCACCTCAGTGCAAAGAGGTGCCACACAAACCACAGCAGTTTTGTGCTCTCAGTAAGACTCCTTTTTTCTTCTTTCCAAAAGAAATGCATGAGGTTATGACTGTTTTTTCTAAGCAGACGTAAGGGAATTGTGAAGAGGTCCTGGAGGACACTCAGCACTTGGGTGATTTAGTGTACAACAAAGTGGGTAAGTCATCAGCTTTGATGAACACACACCTGGAACCAGGAAAACTGAAGATAGACAATTCTGTGGATAGAAAGGGGTCAGTAAAGAGATTCTAAAACTCGAGCAGATGACAGTGACACTAAATCCTCAGGTCTTTTCACAAGCCCTGCTCTTATTCCCTAGGATCCTCTTGAACCCACGAGCCTCCACTAATAGGTTTCATTCTCCTCTGCCAGTATCAAGTAACAAATGTCAGATCTCATATGGGAATCACTAACAACATAAAAATTAGATTTATATGGAAAGATGAAGTTCAAAAGAACAGTTACAAAACCCAGAAAGGTTTTGTTTGTACCCAAGCACACACAAATAAAATCAAAGTCAGAACACTGCTGTTCAGGATTGCGATCACCATCACCCATGGCTTTCTCCCATCATCACTGTGATTTTGAATGCTGGACACTGGCTGCAAATTAATTTGCTGAAACTGAGGAAAATGCTTCCCTTATGTGTAAATAAGAAAAGGCCAAACATGCATTAGGTAATTTCAAACTTCCTTTAACTCCCTGTTAATACTCCCTCTAGCTCCAGGAGCTCCAAAACTCTAGAACTGCTCATGACCTTCCAAGCTCGCAAGAAGGATGACATAATGTCAAAGTTCTCAACTGCCAGGGGGTGATGCTGGTTGAGTTTTTCTGATGACCACAGAAATGCCTAAAGCGTCACAGATCTGGAACAAATGGAGGCATGGAGAGGTGAAAAGACTTGGTCACGGTGGGGGCCTGGACAAGAGAGGTAAGTCCTTGCTGCTCTTCTGATGTCAGTGCCCCAGGGAGGTTGGACCAGCATCAAGCAGAGCAGCAAGGAAAAGGAGGGAAGAGCCTCTTCCTGCTTGTCACAAGGCAATTCCAGGAAACTCGGACCTCAGCTCTCCTCCTGCTCTGGACTTCAGCCACTGGTTCATCCTGCTCAGAGAATCTGTCAGCACACCTCAACCCTCCAAAACTGGGGCTTAAGCCAAGGTCCTCAAAAGGGAGCAAAGGAAGGATGGGAGACAGAGTCCAAAAGTGTCTTTCCGCCCTAAAGGTGAGTCCTTTGGAAGAGGTTGGAGTCCTCCTCGCCCCGCCTGAGGACGGCCTGCCAGCGGCTGTTTGATATGTGGAGTGAACAAAAACGTTACCCCCACGCGATGCTGTTCCAGCACCTTTCAGCACCAACTTGTCTTTTCCTTTATCTTTGTTCGTTTTACACACAGACTCTCGGGAAAACAACTCAGCAGACCAAGCTGCAGAGCAGAGACAGAATAGAATTGTTGTTTTTTTTTGGCTTCCAACACAAAAATGCAAAGCATTGTCTCTCTGGGAGGAGAATTAAGTATGGGCAAGTGTTTTGGCAAGAGACTCACAAAGGAGAATGGAAGGCGAGGATGAGGCGGGGGAAGAGGAAGGGAGGGAGAGCTGGGGGTCAGATGGATGGTTTCGTCTTTTATAAATCTTGGATGGGGAAGAGGCACACAGATGGCTTTGTGTTTTAAAATTATTCTAATAAATCAACTCCATAATCATAACCAAAATGCCCTTGTCTCTCTTTTCCCCCTCTCTTCCATGGATCACAGCTGAGCAATGAGGCTGGAGCTTGGGTCTGGTGAGGGAATGGCAAGTATTCGAGGCTGCAATGTGTGTGAGGGAGTTTGCAAACCCACGTGCACTTGTGAGCACAGCTGGTTGTGGGAGCCATCACAGCACTTGCCATGTCACTTGTGAGGGAGCAAATGGCATGAGCAGGGGAAGGAATGAGCACGGGGGACTTTGCAGCCAGCAAGGGTGGGCACATCCCTGTGGGAGCCTGGACCATTTCTAAGGAGGAATGTGCTCATATGTGTAGGAAGAAGGTCTGAGTGTAGAGTGAGTCTGCAGCTATCTGCAGAGAGAGGAGCTTCCCTGATGGTGGGGGAAGGAGTGGGAAAAGGCAGGGTCTTGTGTCTCCCAGGCGGGAGCAGACGTGCCGGGGAGGAATGCTGCGTCTCCGTTCCAGAGCTCCGTCTTGGCTGGGAGGAAGGTGCAGCCTCTCCTCCTCCTGCAAGAGCCACTGGGCCTGGTCCGCGGGGGGAGCAGAGGCTCTTGCTGTTCGGGTTTTCCATTTGGAGCTCCACGTGGCACAAAATCCCACTGGTTTCCTTGCCAGAGGGAGCCAGGTGGAGAGAACAATATAAAGCAGAAGGCGCGGGGCGGGGCGGGATGGTCCAGAGCGGATGCAGAGGATGGAATTAATCAGCTGTCCAGGAGGAATATTAGAGCTCTTCGGCTTGTCGTCAACGCCTTCTCCTCCTTCCCAAAGACAGACACAATGAGAGACCAAGGAACATTTCCTATTGTTACAGGGGATTTGTCCACAAGGTTCAGCCCCATGTGGAAGTCATTACCGGCTGGGAGTGGTAGGTATCCGCACAGAACATGCAGCTACATGGGATGGGGGAGGGCAACAGGGAAAAAAATGAGAGACCAGAGATGATGTGTCCCTGTCTAATTGATTTAAGCATCTCAAGGGAGACGGTCACCACAAAGCCCAGCTCCAAAGCCAGGGACATTGTGGGCTGAGGTACGGAGTGTTTTGCTCAGTATCACCCTTGGACTGAGCCAAAGTCCTGAGTGCTCCTGTGAGAAGGGTAGCTCAGTGCCAACAGGAATGGATCATGAATTTCACTGCTGCTACTGAACGGGGAAGGGAGGGACAGTTACATCAAGGTTTTCTCTTCCCTCCTCTGATCCTCCCTAGACAGAAAACCAGGGTGGCTGCAGCAGCAGCTGTTCAAAGCATGGGAAGAGCTGACCACTGTCCACCTGCACGTCCTCCCACCGCAGCAGAACTTGGCCTTCAGGATCATCCATTACGTGGAAGAACGTAATTATCCATGGGTGAGAGCCCAGGACTGAGTGATCAGAGACAGTCAACACCTCCTTGCTCCCAAGGGAAGGCAGATCCTTTTAAACACATTATGTCTAAGCTCAGTTGTTTCATGCTAATTTGTCCTTAAGTCAGCAGCATCTCCAGAAGTGGTGATGTCAACATCCCCAGGACAGCCACAGGAAAGGGGCACCTCAGAAAACCATGGGAAATCAACAACCCAACTCACTTGCTGCCACTTCTCAGCCTCCCTGCTCCTAATCTGCTCAGTACTGAATAGGATTGAGAACAGATGTTGCTGTAGGTGAAGCACAATCCTTTGTACAACAAAGCTGACCTTCCCAAGTTCTCTCATGACTTCCTCAGCTATGAAGGAGCAGACGGAAACAACATCAGTCATGCCTACTGAGGTAAAAATGATTGTATGGAGCCTAGCTGGACCATTTGGTCTGGCAGAAACCATGGGATGCATCGGAAAGAGAAGTGAGAAGACAAAGAAGGGCAGGCACACAGTCAAGGGTTCTAACAGTCAGTGGGACAAGCAGTATCTGCTGGGATTTTCAAAAGCTCCAAGAACATCAGTCACAACTACCACAATCGCAAACAGGCACACAAAACTCTCAAGCCACACATCCCAAGCCGTGCTGGGGGAGCAGGAGACCACTGCTGTGGGGAGATGGGGAGGAATAAGGAGTCTCAGCCACCCCAACGTGTTGTAGGACATCTAGGACAACCACTCCCCGCCCAATACCTTTTGCACCACAGATTAAGCAGATTTCTTCAACCTTCTGCCCTCCTACCCTAGCCCTGCCCCACCACTCCACATTTCTTGCTTCCATCAAGTTCACTGCCCACAGAAGCCCTCAGAAAACCAGATGTGGTGATATGATGCTGTGCTGCTCTTCCTTAAAAAGTGAAACAAAATAAGAATACTTGTTATACTTCTGTGGAAGTTATCAGCGGGAAGCTGGGGATGCTCAGCTCATTTATCTCCAAGGAATTTTGCCTCAATTGAGCAGGATGTCCCTCCGCCCAGGGCAGCTTTCAGTTGGGTTCTTTTACCAGCATGAACACTACAGCTTTTTCTTGCAAGCGATGTGAACACTCTCCTCAATTTATGTCCTACAAGAACTCATTTTTACCAACATTTATGCATCACAACACATTGTCCTCATCCTGCAAAATCTCAACATGGGCACAGCTTTGTGCCTGAGATCTCCCTGGTTTCAATGAGCTTTTCAGCAGCAGCTTGCAGGAGAGGCTGAAGCTGTGCTTATGTTTTATGGATCTGGAAAAATTATTACATAGCAATAGGGTTCAAACAGGAGTCCCCAGCTTCATCAGATGTTTGACTCACTTGGTACATGCAGTCTAAAATGGAAACAGGGAATGGGAAACATAATAAAATGTAATAAAAATGTCTATAAACATTTCAGGTTATTGAAAAAAAAAAATCCCTCTTTGTAAGTTCTCTAACTTTAGAAATCATGAACATGTATTCTCACAAAGTTAGACTTAGAAGTAGCTCATACTTAATCCAAATTTGCATTGTTCCAATTATAAATACAAAATACACAACATATACATGCATAAAATATATTATTACACTGTAAAATATATATTGATGTTATTTAAATTAAATTTAAAAGTGAAATAATACTGAAATTAAGTGTATTTGTTTGCCATATATATTTGAAGGACACGATATGCTCATCCTGTAATACTAAAGAATATAAAAATAAAGCTTGACATTGAAGTCATGAATCTCTCTCTTTTCTTTCTTTTTTTCTCTTTTTAAACATCAGCTGAATTTTTGGGCGGGCTTTTTAACATTATGCACCCACCCTCCTCTGTGGCACTGAAGGTGACATGAGTGCGGCGTAGATCTGCCCTGTCCAGAGAGGGAAGTCCATCAGCCCTCTGCCCTGCCAGGAAAGTGGCTGTGATGCCACAAGGGCTCAGTAGGATGAACCCACCTCAGCGCTGCCTCACTGGCACTGCCGCAATCACCTCCTGTGACAGCAAAAGGGCCACCATGGGGAAGGCAAACACAGTGTCCCCAGTGCCACCAGCCTGTGCCAGAGCAGCCCACTCGCAGCACCACCTCTCTCCCACCTCCCTTCCTGCTCTCCCCCCACTCCGAGCTCTCCTTCCCCTTTGCCTCTCTCTCTCTTTCACTCTCCCACCACAGCTGGTTAAAATTACGCTGGAATTTTGTTTTTCTGTCAAGTGAATTTGGACCTGGTAAATCCCTCCCAGCCATTCCAGTGGCCTCCCAACGAACATCCAGGCTGCATGTAATACACATGATTTAAGAAAGGTGCTGGAGCTATTTCTGAGCACGTTCAGGACACAGGGCTGGGGGCAGCCAAGAGGGGCTCCTGAGGCTCACAGGCACCTGGGGAGGGATGT
Source organism: Acropternis orthonyx (assembly GCA_035583155.1). Lineage (NCBI taxonomy): Eukaryota > Metazoa > Chordata > Aves > Passeriformes > Rhinocryptidae > Acropternis > Acropternis orthonyx. Next base: position 7,870,105 of record JAWWEU010000038.1, on the reverse strand, counting down.
CAGGGTGTCCACATGAGGAATGGGTGGAAGAAGGAGGAGAGGTCCAAAGGCATGGCATGTCAGCTGGAGCAGCTCACCTTGCAAAGATGATACAAAACAAAACAAAAATTAAAAAAAAATGACAGCAAAAGAAAACAAAAAAGCATCTCAGGCTTGGAGAAATCCCAGTCCTTTTGTCTTGAGAGACCACAGGAGCAAACACAAAAACCCTCCGGTGAGGGAAGCCAACGGGGAGCTGTGGTACAGGAGGAGAAGGACATGTTCTTGGCTGACCCAGGGAAGGGCTTGCAGCAACATATTACAATAAATCCAGGCTATGGGTGTGTACCTGCACTCATATGTTCATGCCTGGCACAGTGTGGGGGGCTCTCAGTTTGCACCTGGGGAGCTGCCAGTTCTTGGTGGTCTTTGATCGAATTCTGCCTGGAGCTGGCAGAGCACAGCTCAGAGCAGCTTTGAGTGCCTGGGGAGGTGGGTGGTGGGACCTGGGTAGGGATGTGTCCATGTCCAAGCCTGAGAGTCTCCCCTGCTCTGTAACTTTGGTGGGGAACTCAAAGGGTCCCAAAACTGATGTCCCACCTGCAGAGAAAGGCTTGGGTCACCCCCAAGGAACTCCAGGATCTCCCAAGAGACCAGGCTGCAGTTATGAGCAGGACTGGTTAGGAATATTAGGTCAAAACTAGTTGGCCAGCAAAAAAGTCCTTCTGGTTAAAAGTAACAAGTTTAGAAGCAGATGTACAGGTCAAAGAAATTTTGGCTTGGGGAAAACAGAGTGAGGCAATCCCTCTGATAGCATTGAAACTGTCCCACTATGGCATTTTTGGAATGGAACAATGCAATTTTAGCTTTCAAAGTGACTTTTTTATGGACAATCACCAACGGTTAAAAATATTAAGTTTTTAAAAGGTCAGGAAGAGAAAAAAACTTTTCACTTTTGCAAAGCAAAGCCTCCAAATGAGCCCTAAGTGGGTTTTATGAGTGGGCAAGGATGGGAGGTAGGGGCTGTAAAGGGCAGACTTTATTTAATGGAATATTTCATGTTATTTTAGAAGGAAAGAAGGGGAACTGTTCCTTTTGGTCATAATTAAATACATGCATGTTGTGCATATATACATGTATATATACCCATACACATCTCTTTTCCCATCAGACTGAATATCCAGGCCCTCTCCAGGATTAACTAATACCTGCTTGTGCTGAGCATGTTGATACCTGGACAATTCCTGATCCCAAAAGAGCAAACCAAAGGATGAATTAGGATCTAAGGGGCAAAGCAACAGCTTCAACTCCCACAACGGCTCAGAAGCAAACCTGCAACCAGAACCCAAGTTGCTCTGGGTATCACTCACTGCATTATGCACTTGGCCAAGAGCATGGAGGAAAAGCTATTTATAAGGTGATGACTGAACAGCCAAAGAGCCGAATACATGGGCTGGGTTGGACGTGAGCATGAAAGAGAGGAGAGAGATTGGGTGTGCATGTGTGCGTGCCCACAGGCACGTCCATGCCCACCTCCTGGATGGGGCCAGCAACCACCTCTGAAATCACCCAGAGGAGGTGTAAAGAAAAGAAATAAAATCAAAGACTGAACTTGGTATTAGTCCATATTCCTCCTCCCCTCACCCCAAACACAACAATAAAAAAGGTAAATTAAGGCTTTTATTTGTTTTCCTCTTAGCCTTCTCTAAGGTTTAAATGATATGGGAAGTTTTTATATATAATGTAGATTTCTGGCTTTTTTTGTCTTTCAGTTAAATGCTGGGTTATGAAAGAAAAGGAAGTCATATTTCGGTCATAAACAGAAAGCACGCAAACAGAAAATCATTCAGGTATTAATATTGCAAACATGATGCCTGCATTTTTATGTGCACATAAATATATATTCACACACACAACAAAGATTATAGAACCAAACTCCAGGCTTATCCATCATGTTTATACACTATAACCATGTGTACTTATAGAGAATTCACTTACTGACTTTTTTTGGTGCTTGAAAACATGCCAGTAAAAAGCCAAAATGTCAGTAAACACAGTGGATGTCGTCACTGTTTTCCCTCTTCAGGTTGGTTTCCCTGGTGTACAAAGGTCAGCTCCAGCTCTAGCATAAATTATTGCTGCCTATTTGACTCAATAACATACCCAAATAATAACCAACACATGCTGGATTCTGCATGGATGAATAATTCCTACCCCAAAGAAATGGCAATTTAAACAGTTTAGATGTAGCAAAACTGGGAGAAAAGTCTCATTGCTCAGGTTGTGTGGCCAGGGGCAAAATAAATCCTGTGTCCAAGCAAAGCTTCCAGGACTGAACCAGCTGTGCCAGCACCACACCTGCTCTTTGCATTACCCAAGGCAGGAGAAGCACCTGGGGCAAGTTCATGGTGGTCAAACCTCTGCTAAAACCCCAGCAAACCTTTGGATGCTTCGACTTGGCGTGGAGCTGTCGCACTTTGGGATGCCCAAGCGGGTGTAGAGGAGCGGTGTGAGCACAGAGGGATGGGACACTGCCTTCCCTTCGCAGGACGGGGTCAGGCTGTCACCCACCCCTGCCCTACAGAACCTGCTCTAGCTGAACACGTGGCTGAGACCCCACCAACCTCCACAAAGCCCCATGTCTGTCCTGCATGTGACGAGCATGAGCAAAAGCGCGGGCTGTTCCTACGAGCACATCCTCAGCCTGTGCTGGCTCCGGCCCTGACATGTAAATAATGACATACCATTTCCACGGCTTTCCAGCCTATTACGCTGCTCTTTGGACCTTGCCTCCCATCAGAACAGAAAACCTGCGTCCCTGCGTGACCCTCCTGGCGCAGCCAAAGCAAACCAACGTGCTATATTTGTTTTTCAAGCCCTGGCCAGGAACGATTCCCGTAAGGCTCAGCCTGGCTTAATGGAGCTGTGTCTGTGCTCTGCCTCTAAGCCTACACTTGGCCATGGGGCCGGAGTTGCTTTTGCGCTGGCTCGGGTAGGATGCAGTGGAGTTTGCTGAAGGTAACAGTGAAAAGCAGCAGAAAGTGATGGTGGGGCAAGGGAGGAGGAGGGAAAAAAAGGAGACAGGGGAAAACAAGGAGGAGGGGCAGACAGAGGGTGATCCCAACCTTCCCAATGTATCGCGGCTGTTCTGAGACAAGCTTGGCTGGACAGCAGGTTTCCACTGAGGAGCGAGGTGAGAGGACAGTCAGGGCTGCAGGAGCCATCACCAGGACCTCCTCACCACCTGTGTCATGTCTCCATGCTCACCCTCTCCAGTATCGTGCCCTGACCACCTCAGCAGCCGTGATGTTTTCCTTGCAGGCGGACACTGCAGTTGTCCAGGGCAGGCTGTGCTGCTTGGGGTGCCACAAGGAGTGATTCGGTGCCAGGGGGCTGATGTTGTTGTTCAGGGCCCTGCTGCTTCTCCTCTCTGGTTCATGACAGCCCTGGGCTCCCTGGGCCAAAGGGGGCTGTCCCCTTTGCTGCCACAGCAAAGAACATCGCAGCTTGCACCGAAGTCACTGCAGGGCTGCACTGCCCTTCCCCTCTGGCCCTTTCCCCACTGGTCATGTTCTTGGGTCATGGCTACCCGACCTCCTTCCTCCCAGAGGAGCATCCTCAGGAGTGCATGCTGCATGAAAAATGCAGAAATCACTTCTGGGTCCTTCACCATCACGTGCCTACCCTCAGCCAATCACTTGTTCCATTCACTCCACAGAGTGATGATATGAATTTTGCCCTAAGACAGACATGTGAGATCCTGAGCTGTTTTCCATCTCAGTTAAGCCCTGTTCTCTCTGTCTTGTGGAGCCTCTTCCCACTCACATGGGTACCTGCTTTATTGCAGCAGTATCTGCAGCACAATAGTCCTGGATGCCACCAGAGCACCACATGCAGAGCTCCACATCTTGAAAGCAGGGCACAGAGGGATTTATTTTTCCAGGAGACACCTTTTCCCACCAGGATTTTCTCACTGGGGGCACTCAGCAGATGAACAAGCACTTTTGTCCCACCAATGATTTTTGCAGCCAGTTGAATGCATGGCCACAGACTGCACTCAGCAAGCAGTAAGATGGTAATTCGAGAGTCCTGCTAATTGCATCAGTGATGTGCAACTGTCCCATACACTGGTGCCTGTGTAGACACCTGGACACTTATCCATTCACCCTGGCGTGCCCATACCTGGCATACCAGAACAGAGCAAAGGCTGAGGTTGTGGAGTCTCCCTCACTGGAGGTTTTCCAGAATCACCTGGATGCAATCCTGTGCCATGTGCTCTAGGATGACCCTGTTTTAGCAGAGAGGTTGGACCAGATGATCCACTGTGCTCCCTTCCAACCTGACCCATTCTTTGATCCTCTAAAGCAGTAATACCAAGCTCAGCACACAAAATCCAAGTGATTCCACTGCTGCCAGACTGGAAAAGCTTTGGGGAGGATGAGGAAAGTTTGGCTGTTGGGCCCAGATCTCCTGCTTAGTGCTGAAGTGTGTCTAGAGCAAAGCAGGAGAAAGGAGAGATTGAATCCATAAAACTTGGATTATGAGCTACAGCAGGAGCTGAGCTCACTCAAAGGATGGATATGTTCATCTGGGGAAAGATTCAACACCTTAGGAAGAGAATGACCATGAAGTTTGGACTCAGAATTAAAGTTCTATTGAGTTTGTACTATTTGAGTTTCAGGTATTTTTGCTGGGACCTGTCCTCTGAGGAAGCACCCACTGCTGCTGGCAGGTGGGACCCCAGGGCAGCCGTACCCTCCACACCCACACTGCAGCCCACCCAAAATGCAGCCACTTCAACACACTTCATGCCCACGACATGGGAGAGCATTCAGATGCCCTCACTCTGTGGCCACCATTACTCTGCATTCTGCAAACAACCAACCTCTGAGCCTGGCAAGCCACACCGAGGTCAGCTGTAACAAGGATGAGACGCATCTTCCTCTGAACATCCTCAAAACCAGCAAACAAGTTACCCAGAAAACCACCAAAAAATCATGTCTGGGAGGCCTGGGTGTGCTTGCACATCCCAAGCTCCCGTGCTCAGGCAGAAGGGGAGATGAACACACTAAGGCCATCTCTCAACTCCTCCACCCCTGGGTAGCACAGGCAATGAGGGAAGAGGCAGCTGAACTTTTAATGGTGAATGTAAAATATTTACACTACACCAGAACCTCTGCCCAGAGGGTATCAAATGACTCAGCGGTGCATAAGGAGCCCCTTGCCCCTGGGTGGTGTGCCAGGCCAGCCCAGGCACTTGTGATCACAAGTCACAGTTTGTGCTGGGGTGGTAAATTAAGAGCATTGAGTCAAATTCCTGACCACAGCCACTCATGGGCTGCAGCTCCAAGGGAGCCACAGTGCCCACAGGAGCATCTCAGAAATGCCACCTCCAGCCAAGAGCTTCCCTCTGGCTACTCATCAGTGCCCAGCAAGTGCATGGGCATCTCCCACAGCCTCAGTGTGAACGTGGGACATCAGTCTCCAGCTGTGACATTCGCGCATCTGTCCCCAGCATGGCACTCGATGAGATAAAATTATGTCCCTGCAACCGACCCCCTTATGGGTCCTGCTGCAGGGACAGGGCAGGGCCATGGGGTGGGGAGGTGAGGGGGTTCAGGGCATAGCCTGGAAACAATACTGGAGATGCCACTCTTGCTCAGAAAGTCTGGACAGGCTGGAGCATAGACAGCACTGCAACTCCACCTGAACCCTGCCTGCTCTTGCCTACCTGCCTTGGGAAGGAGGGAGGGAGAAGGCGATGGTCCTGCATATCCCTTGGAATGCACATCGCTGTCCTGCCTGCAAGGTAAGGCAGGAGAGGGAAAAGCAAGGCAAGGCAAGGCAAGGCAAGGAGCACAGGGCGAATGGCAGGGCTGGGGCTGCCTGAGTGCAGAGCGACCCAGACGGGGCCCCCTCGGCTTCCCAGCCAAGGCAGGATGGAGCAGCCCAGCTGCTCGGGCTTGGCTTCTCTTTGCATGGCAGCTGGGGGGGAGAGCCAAGCGTGGGGAGAGACGGGGAGCGTGTGCTTGCACGGGGGGTTGCAAACACCCTCCCCTCCCTTCCCTCGGCTTGGGGGGAGGGGGGGGTGGGCACGGAAAGGAGTAAGGAATTAGTAATTAGAAGGTGAAATCAGGACATAAAGGAAGCAGAAAATCGTCTCAAAGGGTGCTTTTTCTTTTTAAAGGTTTCACCAAGATTTTTGCTTTTCCCCAGGGTGTCCTTTGCAAATCAGGCCTCACTGCAAAGGCTATTGGATACGACTCTGACGTCAGCAGGGAAAAGGTCCCCAGACTCTCATTAGAAAGGGGAAGAAAAAAAAAATCTATCCTATTTTTTTCCCCCTGACCAATTTAACCTTTTCAGAACAATTAACAGGCTGGATATAGGATGAAACCAAACAAGCAAAAGGACTGCTGGCTCTGCCGCCTGAGGATGAGTGAAGGTGCGTGCTGGGCAAATGCCAAGGGTTTGAGCTGGCACTGTGGCCAGGCAGCCCCATGCTCCGCATCCTGGCTGGCTCAGCACCCAGGGACTCAGCACCAAGAGGCCCCTGGGCAGCAGCACCATGTTTTTAACCCTCTGCTGATCTGGGAACGGAACATTTCACCACCTGAGCCAGTGTCTTGGCATCAGAAAGGGGTCCTGAGATGCTGAGGGATGCCTGGAATGGGGAGTGGGACCAGCCAGAGGTACCTGAAGGCAGCGATGGGTTTTGTTCCTGGCCCTCCTACTGACACAGACACAGTGCTACAGAGACCAGAGGGCAGGACAAAATACTGCTCTGCCTTACCTGAACATGCAGCCAAAACAGATTTAATGCAACTGTCTTGCTGAAGCAGCAAAATGCTGCAGCAGCTTCCCAGATGCCCCTTGCAGACCACACATTCACTTGGAGAACACTTGGATGTCAGGTTTTGCATGATCCTTGCATGCAGGCCCTGTAAAGAGTACTGTAGGGTTACCAGCAGCTCCACATGCTGGAAAAGGAGCAGGTCCTCATTGCAAAACCAGTGTTCAGAGCCCTTGGTTGCCATTTCGGAGAACAACAGAGGTGTGAAGGAGGCCCTAAGGGGCCATATTCAGTCAAGAAGGGTCCCAGCCATAAAAATTATGCCCAAATCTCTGGGAAATAAGATACTTAAATCATGAAAGGTCACACTTAGAACAAACAGCTTTTTTCAAATTATAAAGATGAGGCTTGTCAGTGTGCAGTGCATGGGACTGTGTTGATGGAGCCTGGGATACCCGGGGTGGGCAGTGACCCAGTGGAAACATCTGCTCATCCTCTGTTATTTTGGGCCTGGTTTTCCCAGCATGGGATGGGCAGGTCCTGGAGAGTAGATCTGGCAGGGCAGCTCATGAGAACTGGGCTGCTGCACTTCTGCAGGAAGCACAGGACAAATCACTCTGAGGTGGGAAGATGACACTGCGAGTGGCAGATCCAGCTGATGGAGGAGGGAGGAGCAAAGGGCTGGGTGGCTTCTCCAGCCTTCCTGCTCCATTGGCTGCTCATGAAGGACCCCGCTGTTCTCCACACCTGCTCTCCTGGGGGATGGTTCAAGGTCCCCTCTTCTCTTTCTGGGTGCCCTCGGCAGCCCCTTCCCTTAGCCCTGCACCATTTCCCATGCCATTCATGGAAGGATAAGGCAGCTCCCCACCTGACAGTGGGACTCTGCTTTAAACCCTGCCCTGCACACCCTAAAGCCATGGCGCCTCATCCCACATGCTCTCCCATCCCGCTCAAGGACTCTTCCTTGCCCCCACAGCACTGCAGGGATGCACAGCACCTCTCCCTGCTGCCAATGCCAGAGCCGCGCCAGTGCTGGATACCAGTTGCCCCAGTTCAGCTGTGCTGGCGAGAGAGAGGACAAGGAGCTTTGGCCAGATCTCCACCCAGCCACGTCCCTCCAGGGTGGAGAGGGAGGAAGCACAGAGGCCGCTCGCTCCCAGCCGCCTGGCCCCAGGCTTGGCTTGCCTGCGCTGGGTGTGCACACAGGGCTCTTCCCTCTCCTTTTTCCACTCCATTTTGCACTTCACTGTTCAGGGCAGTGAATGTGGAGCCCATTCAGCCCAGAAAGCTGAGATTGCTTTCCCACCACTCCCCTGTCATTAGCACCATCACGTCTGTCCTGTGGCACTGCCACCCCCGCTCAGGCTGAAGTCTCAGCCCTTCCCTGAGGTTTGACAGGGGCGTTCTGGGCTGGACAAGCTCAGGATGGGCTGCAGGGACCTTTCTGGGACAGACAGATGAAAATCCCTGTGCAACAGGGCTAGCACCTCTACACTGGGGTCCTGGATATTTTCTTGGCTGTCACTGAACACAGAGGGAAGTGGAGCTCATCAGCAGCGGACAGGGAAAGCAGTCCTGTTATTTTCGGGATTAGGATCCAATTTCCTCAATTGTCTACCCCAGATGCAGTCCCCCCTGCCTTGGACATGGCTCAGGACCTCCTCAAACCCTGCAGGTCTGTCAAAGGGTATCAAAAGGTGCCGAACTTTGTCAAGCGACAGAGCAGAAAATAGGTGGGGGTTCCCAGCACCTATTGCTCACCTGATCTCCAGCCTGCACCTTTGCAGACATTCACCCCAGCTTTCCCTGAGCTCCATTCTCCCCTTTAACTTCCCCACCCTGGCTAAGCCCCAGCCCATCAAGGCCAGGCCAACTCAGTCATCCCCTTGATTTTACCCCAGCGAGACTCACAGTGGGGACACCCACCAGCCAGCATCGAAAGCAGCTTTGTGCTGCATGGGATAATCCTGGGGGGTGGTGATAGAGATCTCCTCATCCCCATGGAAATCGAGCCATGTTCCTCACATACCTCCACTAATTCAATTTTACACTGTGTGACTAGACCTGCCAAACCTTTATTATTCTTTCTTCTTGAGAAGTTTTCAGCAGAGGGGTACAGTGGGCAGAGGGGAGGGTGGGGGGCATGAGGGAGGGGTGGGCTCCCTCCTGCCTCTCCTGAACCTGATCTCTGCAATAAATGGTCATGCTTGGTCCTCTTCAGGCATGGTTCATTACTCTCCTTTTAAAACATGGGGTTGGTGATGGAGGGGAAGAAAAGTCTGAGGCAAATTTGTAATTGCTTGGAAATATCTTGGGGATTTTGGATTTAGGTGAGTGTAAGGGAAAAAGGCCCCTGGAGACTGTCCTCTGCAGCTCTGCTAACATAGCTCAGCCAGGAGTGGACTACAGCTTGTCCACCCTTAGTCTCCACTTCTGAGGTGCCCCAGTTGGGACTCCCAGCTCCCCCACACCCCTCTGGTGCTCTCTCACATGCCAGGACCTCTCCAGCACACCTGGATCCTGCCTTGCACTGCCCCCAGTCTTGCCAGCATTTATCCAGGGTTGTACATCAGCATCACATCACAGAATCGTAAACTGGTTCAGGTTGGGAGGGACCTTCAATCTCAATTCATTCCAAGCCCTGTCATGGGCAGAAATACCTCCCACTAGCCCAGGTTGCCCCAAGCCCCATCCAACCTGGCCTTGGACACTTCCAGGGATGGGGCAGCCACAGCTTCTCTGGGCAACCTGTGCCAGGGCATCACCACCCTCACTGGGAAGAACTTCTTTCTAATATGTAATCTAAATCCTCCCTTCAGTGGGAACACTCGGGGCTTTGGCACACACTACTGCTGTGAGTGCTGGCTCTGTGGCAGGGACCTGGATCAGTGGGCAATGCTTGGGAGCAACAAAAAAATGCTGTAAAAAAGCCCTTATGATGTCCTATAGCTCTTTGATAGCTCCTTGGTTTTGCATCTGCAATAGCAGATGTTTTTGCACCTGCAACAGCATCTGCAGCTAAATGTCTCTGCAAAACCCTGATGGATCATGTGACATCTGACACAGCACAGGGCCTGGGTGCAAGAAATCTAAAATCTTTACATCATCTTTTAGAGTCCATACAAGACCCATTCAGAGGACACACAGAGGTAAACTGCCACCCTAAGTCTGCAAGGAGATCTCCTGGATGGGCAAATAACCGTACAAGCAAATGAATTTTCACAGGAGACTTGGTCTGTTGGAGCCCAAGGCTGACATTGGACTGCCTGGTCCAACACCCAGAGCTGACACAGGAAAGCAGATGGGAGGTGGCCTATTGAGCCATCAGACTGGAAATCTCAGCCTCTAATTGCAGTTGGAGGTCTGAGCAACCTGGTCTGGTGAAAGGGGTCCCTGGCCATCGCAGGGGGTTGGAATGAGATGATCTGTAAGGTCCCTTCCGACCCAAGCCATTCCATGATTCCTCACAAGCCCTTCAGACGAGGTGAGGCAGGATGCACCAGAAGGCAGGTCATCATCTAGACCCAAACTCAGGTACTCCGTTTCCAAAGGAAGTCTGAATTAGAGCCCTTTCAGAGATTTAACCCAAATGAAACATGGATTGATGAGTTCTGTTGGTGCCAAATGCACCTGTACAACTGAACTTGGAAAAATGTGACCCAAGATACACAAATTACAAGAGACATTGAGGAAGCTACTAGTGAGAGTGTGCAAAGCTTCTGGAATTCCCACTCATCAGAGATGAGAGGCATGGGGAGGATGACATTTGGATATTAGTAAGCAAATAGAATCACGGAATGGTTTGGGTTGGAAGAGACGTTTAAGATCTTGTTCTACCCCCTGTCACAGGGAGGGAGACCCTCCACTAGACCAGATTACTCAAAGTCCCATCTCCCCTGGTCCAGAGAGAGGAAGTCTACAGTTTATTAGCTATAAACATATAGAAAACATGGACTTCAGTATTGATTGCAGGATTAAAAAAAATTATATGAAAAACCTGATAAGGTCCAACATGCACAAAAAAGCATTTAAACCTGAGGGCATTTTATGTTATTGTTTTACATATTACTGAAGCTTTGATGTGTTTCATACCTCCAAACAGCCTACACTAAGTAGTTGTAATATCTACAGCCTCTCCTGGTTACTTGAAATGCAAATTAACAATGTGTTCCAGGCTGATTTAACTTTCACATCCAATAACTGAAGCTTTTTTTCCTTCTCTCTGCCCTTTTTTTTCTAATCTTGCTGCGAGATTACCCACTAGTTTTCTTTTAAACCTTAAATTACTCTTATGCATTCTCTACATTAGTTCCACACTGAAGCTATTTGTTTGGGATTAGTTATACTTACCTAACTCGAGGGGTGCAGGGAGGATTACTGGGAGTTTGCAGAGGGCTCTGGCAGTGGAAAGCACTGTCTAAATGCTAAGTGTTATGAAGTCAGATGAGCTATTTACTGACCCCCATTGGTAATATCCCCCCCTCCAAATTGGATGCAGAAACTGAAAGAGCAGAATCCTTTTTTTCGGAGAGACAAATAGTGACAGAAGGCCAAGCCAAGGTCCACAAATAAAAGAAATCCTAAAACATCACTTAAGGTCATAAAAGGGCCGGGTTATTGCTGATATGAATAAGCACTGAGTGAGTGGAGGACCCAGAGCATGGGCAGAGAGGCTGCAGGGGGATAGGAAGCAAACCCACATCTTGTGGGATCTTCCCTCCAGCCTCTCCCCATCATCCATTACACAAACCAAACACCCAAACAGCTCATCTGGCAACAACTTGCAGCCTGGCTCTTAAACAGAGAGACAGACCGAGCTCCTGTTCTTTACAAAGACGAGTTTTACTGATGCAACGTGACCTTTTGCTGGGCGGGGTATTGATCGTTTCATCTTGCAGCAGCACCTCGATGTCCCAAGAGAGATCAGGGTCTTGTTGGGAGAGGTTCTGTATGCATATATGAGCAGACAACTCCTGCTTCAGGGACTTGGACTCAAATAATCAACCCATACTTTGGGTTGAATGATGGAGCTCTGAGAAGCCTCATTGAATTGAAGATGTCCCTCCTCATTGCAGAGGAATTGCACTAGATGGTCTTTAAAGGTCCCTTCCAAATCAAACTATTCTATGATCCTAATACAGGCTCTGGGGTGGGATTCTTCCCCCAGAAAAGAGCCAGCACACAATCCCAAGCTCTCTTTTTCCAAAGTCCTCAGCTTGTGGTATGGGCAGATGGTGAACAGGCACCAGAATTCTGCCACCAGAGCCTCCATGGAGAGACAGGCACTGGGTTGTGTGGGCACCCACAGGGGTATGGTCATGTGTGGGGAGACAGGAAAAATAGGCAGAGGTCTCACACCTCCCAAATGAGCCACTGGACCATGAGGAGGGTAGGGAAATGGTGTTTGGGATTGGCTGCTGACTAACAGAGAACTGTGTGTCCAAAAGCTGGTCCTTTTTTCCCTGTTTTCTTCTCCAGGTAGATGAGTTGGCCTAACAAGAGCTAATACCTCCCCTAACAAACCACACCTCACTAAGTATTTCTCCAAAGCAGAACTCAGCAGTAAAAAGAGAGCAAAAGTACCAAGAGTGCATCTTCACAGATGCAGCCTCCATTCCATGGCTGGAAATTGCCACAAGGATGGGAAACTCTCACCCACAACCAGTGGAAAAAGAGGAGACAGCATCCTCCAGGCCCCACCAGGGACCAACACGTCTATACTGTCCTTTTCCCCAGCCACAATTATACCATGAATTTGACCTTAAGTTTTGTAATAGTCTGGGGTGACGAACACGGCATTCTTGACACAGCTGATGTTTGTGAAAAAAACAAATGAAAAAAAAGGAATAAATAAGCAAACGCCCGGCCGCAGACTGCGCTGGGTTCCGCTGGGGTTGACATTTACAGCCCACGGTGGCTGTGGTGAGGATGACAAACTGGGGTGGCCAGTGGTGTTGCCAGGACAGGGTTGTGGGGTCAGAGAGGGGCTGGTGGGAGCCCACCCTGTGGACAACCCCTCCCAGCCCTCAGCATCGCTGTGGACATTGACAGGTTCTCCACCTGGAACAGGCACCTTGGCTCTCCGGATTATCACAGGGTGCGATGTGCTTGTCCAGAAACTCTTCTGGAAAGGAAGGCATGGGGACAATTTGTGGGAATAATGGCTCACTTCAGCCTTTGATTCCCTCTGGCAGAGCTGAAGTCCTGCTTGCCTGGACTGTCAGACCTCCCACCTGCCCTTGAGCAAGCCCCTCCATGGGCTGGCCATACACACCATACCTGGTGTGTCACCCCAGCAGGGACCATCAGGCCCTCACAGAGACTGGGAGGAGGCCTCTTGGGAAGTTCTCTCAATTACCCATGAATCCAGAAAAGCTTCCTAGCTGGGAAAAGAAACTCTCTTGCTGGAGAAGACGCATTTTGCTGATTGCTCCTAGAAGGAGAGAAAAGGAGTATGGCTCCTCATTCTCTCTGCAAGCTGTAAGAGCCCACAGAACAGCATTTGCAAGATAATTTGGTGGTCACAGGGGATTGGGTTTTATTCTTCAATCGAAAACTGGCTATTAAACATCATTTAAAGAACAAAATAAAAATAAAACAGCAATTTCTTCTTTTATTCTCTCCCCATCATCATCATTAACCTTCTATCTGCATAATATCCCTTTGCCAAGGATCTTCAACAGAGTAATAAAATTTTAGTGCTTAAACCTTATCAGCGCTCTGAAAGGGAGTATTCTTCTCATTTCAGAGAGAGGGAAACCAAGGCACAAAGAACTGAAATGACCTGCTCAAAGTCACACTGAAAATTATTAGTCAAGCCAGGAATAGATTCCCCAAGCCCTGAACCCCGGGAGGCAGCGGCCCACAGGTATGCTGCTCTTACAGGCCAATTAGCTTTTATGGAAACATTTAAGGAAACATTTCCTTTCACAGACTCTGCCTGCTAATTTACTCCCGAGCTTTGTCATCCGAGAGGGAAAGTGTCTCAGTTTTAGGCTGTCGCAGAAAAACTTGGCCCCTTCCCTTGCTTGAGACAAACGTGCTTTCAGCAAGATCTGACAGCACAGAGCACCCCTGCTACATGCTGGTTAAAAAAGGGATGGAAGAGGTTTTTCTGTGGGTCCTTGCCTACTAATTAAGCCTGATTGCAGAGAGTTCGTCAAAGCAGAGGGCTTTGCATGGAGACACAGCGCTGGGGATGCCGGGGCTCTGTGTGCTGAGGCTGTGCTTTCCAGCATGCTGCTCTGTGCAGGGCTGCTCGGCTTGGTGGGGCAGAGCTGATTTTTGACCTAAATCCTCAATATCCTAGGTCCTACCTTTACAAGAGGCAGGAGGGAAAGGCAGGGGTAGAAGACAGGAGGGATGAGAGCAGGAGAAAAGCAGCCCCTTGGCTTTCCATCGCTCTCTGCGGAGAAACAGTTAATGGGCTGGGAGGTTTCCACCCTTCCAGGACTGAGCCTTTTCCTCCCCTTTCGAGTGCCCCCTGCCTTCCTCCTCCAGCGACTGGGAAGCTGTGACTGCTCTACACCGCTGACACCTCGGCTGCTCTGGAAACCCATGAACTGCTTGAGAAAGGTCAGCTGGCAGCCGCTGCATCCCTTCTCCTGCCTTCCCAGCCCGGATGGCCTTGGGCAGTGCAGGAGCCCCCTCTGTAGGCAAAGCCCCACAGTTACCAGCATCGTCTGCTTCTTGGCATGTTTTTTTGCCAACATCCCCTCTTTGTCCACCCTGACCCCTTTTTGTCCACCCAAACCCAAACCCCCACTGTGGGGGTCAGAGGGAGAGCGAGGCTGTGGGACTCGGTGCCAGCCAGGGATCAGGGTTCTATAGTCAGTCCCGTTACACAGGGCATGAACCAAGGCCGGACATCCCACAGGACAGCAGATTTGCCATCAAAACAGCTGATCTCTTGCCAGCTTGCTGTAGCAAAATAAAATAAGCATATCTCTGTAAATCCCAGGCTTTGATATGTCCCCCAGGTACAGTGCTGCCCTCTCTCCAACCTCTCCAAAGCAGTCACCTACTTTTCTCTGGTCTCTTGCCAAACCTGAGCTCCTCAGTGCTGCACAAGCACTTTTCCAGCCCCTTGGTGCCTTGGTGCACTCCTTCACAGTACAACAGCAGGAAACCATCCACCTCTAGTGTTGCTGCATCCTCTGTCCTGCACTTCCTCAGCCCAGCACTGCACATCACCCAGGTAAGACTCTCCAGCATTGCCACAGCTGCCCCAAACCAGTCTTCAATTAAGATTCTGGTTCAAAATTATCCCATTTGGTCTGTAAGTTATGCTGCTAATTCCAGCCCCCAGACACTTGCTGGGGCCAGCAGTGAGTTAAGGGCAAATGAACACCAGACTGGAAGTAGCAGAGGCAAAATTCCTGCCTGGATGTAAAGAAGCTCCCTGCTTCCCACAAGAGGAGCCTTTCTGGGGGTGGGAGGTTAGCAGCTGGGTCAAGGGCTTCTGGCAGTTGTTATCAGCCACTACTCCCACAGAAATTTGACCACAGCCTTTAAGAAGTGTGAATTTACCCATGTTTACTGCTCCCTGTCCCCACCAGTTATAGTTCTTCCTCCTTCAGATGCTCAGCTTGTGTTCACCACATCCTTTTTCATGCCACCAGCCCTTCCACACCTCTCCTGCTCAGCTATACACCCAGTGTACTTCCTGCAGCCTCGTAAGGATTTGCTAACTTATAGGATTATTGAATCATGGAATAGGATGGGATGGAAGGGACCTTAAAAATAATCTTGTTCCAACCCCCTGCCATGGGCAGCAACACCTTCCACTAGACCAGGTTGCTCCAAGTCCCATCCAACCAGACCGGGGATGGAGAGACACAGCTTGTCTGGGCAACCTGTGCCAGTGCCTCACCACCCTCATCAAAAAGAATTCCTTCCCAATATCCCATCTAACCCTGCCCTCTGTCAGTGTGAAACCATTCCTCCTTGTCCTGTCACTCCAGGCCATTGTCTAAAGTCTCTCTCCAGCTCTTCTGTAGCACTTTTAGGGAATACAAGAAGCCCTAAGGTCTCCCTGGAGCCTTCTCTTCTCCAGGCTGAACATCCCCAGCTCTCTCTCATCCTGTCTCTGTAGGACAGCAAGAAACCTCATTTTGGATGGTCCCTAGTTGGGGGGGAAACATACTCTTAACTCATCCATGGCCTGCTTTCATATGATGCCCCAAGATGTGCTATTGTTCATGCAGACATGGTGCCCCATGACAAATGGGGAGGGGGGGGAGCAAAATTAGGAAGGAAGACAATGGAGATCTAAAGAAAATTTGTAGGCACCCTGAAATAATTCCATTTCTTTGGTGTTCTGGAAGCACTTCTGTTAGAGGTATAACATTACTCATTTTCATTTGGAGAAGTTTCAGCATGCAACAAAAATATCTCAGGCTCAGTAATGAGGCAAGAAATCGTGCTTACGTAGCTGAGCAAGTAACATCGCTCAACTTTCCTGTCCTTGTGGCAGATGAAAAATGATTGGAGAATAAATTAATCCTAATAAATGCAGGATTCTGATCAGGCATACATAACCAGCAATGTGTCTGCAGGATGAGCAATTGATGAAGTCATTGCTTCAAAGGTGCCTTGATGCAATTAGTCACCTGTAAAACATGCAGCAGAGGAGAAAATCCCGCTCCTTTTGTTAAGGAGCAGGAAAACTCTCCATGCGCCCGAGTGATTTATGGGATACAGCGCAGCAAAATTAAGAGCATGCAGCAATTAGGGTTGTTCTCTCAGAGATGAAAGGCTGGGGGGAAGATGAGTGAAAGGATGGACAGGATGCAGAAGGGCCAGATAAAGGCACACCAATGCCGCATATCTGTGCTCTTGGTTTTTGACAGGGATTATTCCCCCTTTGCACAAATCATTGCTGGGGGGTGGGGGAAAAGAAGGCTGCACATGCAAAAGTGGTGCCACTGAAGATGAATCAAGTCATTAATCACCAGCATGAGTATCCGTAATTAGAGCTGCCGGGAGTCACAGGAGCAAGAGTCAAAGGCTCTAACAGGATTATGGACAGATATGGATTGTTTAATGACTATATTAGCAGATAAAGGGAATCTATCACGTGCTCAAGGAGGTTGTTGGATAAGCACAGGAGAGATGGCGTTTCACATCCCCAACCCTGCTGCCCATCTCTGGTGTCCACCGCACCCTCTGCCCACACTGCATGTGTGGCACACTCCAGAGCACCCACATGGGTCGACTATCTCCCATCCCTGAGAGTTGTACACCAGGATGGGGCAGACCCAGTGGTTTCCTTGATGCCTATTGCTCCTGCTCACAGTATCTCAGCATGATGGGCACACCCAGTTGTGTTTGACACCCTCCATCTACCACGACAACCCCAAGGTTTTCTACAGGAGCTGGCAACAGAGATTTGAAAATAATCTGCAGCCAAGTGTGAACTCCTGAGGCTTGAGAGCAGCCAGCACAGTAAATGTTAACTGTACACGAATTTAGACCCTTTGCTCTTAACTGGCTCTTCTGGATTTACAGTCCACACGCAATTTTTGGCCGTTACCACAGAACGCCCCAATTTCCCAGTCCGCACAATGGAGCTGGTGAGATTTATTGATTTCCACAAATGACAGCACAGGATAAAGAAAAGCCAAGTATTATCTGTTATATTGTAAAAGCTCTTCTCTCACAGCACAGCTAAGCTGCTACTACCTGACCTCCTGAGCGTGCACACATGTGACTGTGCCACACAGAGGGTGATGAGTGGGGTCCCCAAAGCACAGCTCAGTGTTCCCTGTCTCCACTGTCACCCCGGGCAGGTGGTCAGGGTTGGCACCAGGGAAACAGGGAGTGAGCCTCATTAAAGCCAGCAAATTGACCCACTGCACTGGGTGCATGGGTCTCTCTGGATTTGAAATCTAGCTCTTCTTAGTGGGGGCAATCATCATACTGGTGAGGCCAGTCCCAAGCACAGCCCAGCCAAGAATGTGAGAATGACTGCAGGAGCCTGGCTGCTCTGTAGGAAGAACCACTGCCACGCTCCAAGCTCCAGTGAGGTATTTCCTATCCCAGCATCACCCTATTTCATCAGCATGAGTCATCAGATCGCCATGGAAAACCTCCGGATCTTGCTTCTGTAGCCGTGATCAGAAACATCCTTTATTAAATTAATGACCAACCCCTATCTGTCATCTCACTGTTAATAAAAAGAAACGAGGGCTGGAAGGAGTGTTGCAGACTGGTGCCTGGAGCCAGACTTGTATCAGCAGAACTCGTGTCCAGCAGCATTGCAGAGCTGCTCCCAGACACAGCCCGCAGGAATGGGAGGAGATACTAACCCACACAGCAAACAGCTCTGTAGCACACCCATGCTGGGTCTCCCTTCTCCAGTACACCCTCCGGGTGCTGCTTCAGTGCAGGATCCCTCTCCAAAACACTCACTTGG
This sequence comes from Acropternis orthonyx, assembly GCA_035583155.1. Classification (NCBI taxonomy): domain Eukaryota; kingdom Metazoa; phylum Chordata; class Aves; order Passeriformes; family Rhinocryptidae; genus Acropternis; species Acropternis orthonyx. Next base: position 7,851,917 of record JAWWEU010000038.1, on the reverse strand, counting down.
CCACAGCGACAAGCTCATCTCACTGGGTCTGACTAGATCAATGTGACATTCTTTCCTCATATACATCTCTCACATGGGACAGATGGGACACATGCACTCAAATGCCCAGTGCTCTAAATGATCCCTGCCGGGATGCACCGACCCCTTCCCCATGATTGGCACCACATGGTTGAGGCAAGGAGGAAGATCTTAGTAGGTACAAACAAATAATTCAGCTGGAGGCTTTTCTATCCTGAGGATCCTGGAGACATGACACCCATTTGAAGAAAGATGTCCTCTCCTCTGTGAACAAGCCCCAGCAGCAGGTCAGCATCACCCATCCCTCCCTCCAGCAAAGGAGAGGTCACAGTCCTGTTCTCTGGAAGAAGAAGGGGTGGCAAGGGTTCAGACACAGTCGCTCCCAACAAAGACCAAGACAACCTGATGCTAAGACCGTTCCCTGACCCCACCACACAGGCCTGATCAGTGGGAATCCACCAGGGGAATGCTGTAGAATATCCACCCTATCCCCCATAACCCAAACTAGCCAGAGCAGTATTTCCTATTATGTCTCCATAACCTATTCTGACCCCCTCTAGGGTCTCCAGATTAATATCTGGGAAAGCTCACCAGTCCAATCACCCAATTACAGGGAGGAAAGGTTTATCCTATCTAAACAGCATGAAATGTAACCTAGACCCAGCTGCCCCCTCGCTCCTAAGAGCCAGATCTCAATCCCTGGCAAGCTGAACAAACTGGGAAGGGGCCACAGGGGAGATGGGGAGGGTCTCTATTGTATCATATGAAACTGCAGGAGGAGCAGCTATTTTAATTGGCAAATCCCCTGATTTGAGGTTTAATCCCTCTCCATATTTACTGAACTTCCCTCATACCAGGGCAACATGGGGAACGGATAGTAGGCCCCACCTTGACACAATGCTCAACAAGAGGAGCCCTCATCAATTTGGTGGGCAGGGAATGATGGTTCTCAGGACACACAGTGTGTGTCTGGGAGGTGCAGAGGGTAAGGGCTGATACCACCAAGTGCCATCGAATGTGGATGTGCCTGAGGAATGGTGAGGGCTGGAGATTTGATGCTGGCAAGGCAGAGCATGCACATGACAGGATCACAGCTCAGGATGACTGCAAAGTCCCCAGAGCACATCCTGTGCCAGGGTTGAGAGGTTTCAAACAGGAGAGAAAAGGCCATCCCAAGGCAGCCTTTGTGCCTCCTTGGATCCATTTTCTATCCTTATTTCCTTCCAGAGAAGCATGGAGGGACACAGTCTAACTTTTTGAATTGTATTTCAGCCACCTGACAAAGCTGGACACATGGGAAACCTCAACAGCAGTCAGAGGACTGGAAAGCACATTCCTCATCCCATTCAGGATATCACCCCAGGCTTTGGCTAGAATGAAAAGAACATGCAGAATCTCCAGGAAGATCCTACCCTGGCGGGGAATCCCAGTCTGGGCGTCATTCGGAGCCCATCCAAAGGGAAGACCCACATACTTGGCTCAGTGAGAATGCCTAAGTTTCCTCCCTTAGCAGGGTTGTGTTGCACCCACAGATGCCCCACAGCCTGTATTTTCCACATAGCTCAGGGCTTCATTTCCAAGCACCAGCTTTGCAAACACAGACTGAGCTTCCCTCCAAATTCCAGCCACAATTTATTGATTAGAAAAGCCTGTCTAGTCAATAAGAGCTCCTATGAAAAAGTTCCACTGCTCTGCACTCACATGCCGTGATCCATCTGGCTGTGTTAGCAGCCTTGGCTTTTGATGCTTTCTGACAAGATGGATTTGTGGCCTTGACTTTTCCAGATCAGGAGAAACTTAATCCTGGAGGATAAAATTACAGACCGTCAAAAAAAACTCCATGACTGGCCTCATTAACTGCCATGTAAGAAGTTGAGAGCCTTCTTAGCTAGAAGGGAGCATCCACAGCTGTCCTTTGCCTTGAGGGAGAGGCAGCTCTGAGCAGACAGCACAAAGCCCTTGGCAAACACTGTGCTCCTGAAGTGCATGAGACACTTGTGGCACCAGCCAGGCTGCTCCATCCTCTGCAGACAGCAGGGAAAGGGCAGACGGTCCCAGGTCTCCACCTATAAAGTGATTTGGGAGAAAGAGAAGATAATGCCCAGTTCTGGCCAAAAGGTGTCTGGGCAGATAAAAATAAAAAAACCCTGGAACAACCATATGGAAATGTGAATTAATGAAATATTTCAGCAACTGACTCAAGCCTCATTGAGAGCTGAGAACCCTCCACCTCCCTTCTGCTTTCCAGGATACAAAAATGACACCAGTAGGTGGAAATAACTACAGCTGTCCCAGTGAGAGAGAAATCAGAGCTTCACAGTGAGGGTAATGGCCAAAATTAAGCACTTGCTTGGTGTTATTACACAACAAATCCCAGTAAGCAGCTTCCAAAAACTTGACCTTCACTTCAAAGGCTTCTTTTTGAATCATCTTTCCTTTTTCTAACAAGTGGATTCAGCACACAAAAAGGGCACTCTGGGTGTTGAAAACATCTTTATCCATGTGCTAGTTGCAGAAGGGGCAGGGGCAATGTTCATGTATTTACCCAGTTACGCTCAAGGGCCTCAAGCTCCTTACTAAGGGCAGAGTCAACTCCTGCTGTGCTACTCCACTCTGGTGCCCAGCCTGCTTGGCAGTCAGGACTATACAGATGATTTTAAGGCATAGAACAGGACTGCAACCTGGCCGAATGAAGACAGCACTGACTCCTTGCTTACAGGCACAGTATTTGTTCTGACCATGTAGTTTTCCTCCTCTTCTTCCAGCCTACCCCTGGTTTTCACACAGCAGTAGCAGCACAGCTTGCACACAAGAGGGTGTGTGGAAGTGATGGTTGCCATAGCTATATCCACACAGCCCTGGCCGTCCAGACACGTCAGAACTGTGCTCCACACCACAGAGGGAAGTTATAAATAAGATACTCCTGAGCCTCAATTCAGAGCACAACTTGCAAGTGTACAAAACACTGAGCCTTCTGGTTTGACCTCTTTCACTTTCTTTTATAGACATCATGCGTATGCAAAGACTCCTCTGCAGAGCAGCTCTGCTCCAGAGAAGTTTGCTATGCCGGCATGGTGATGTGCACAGGTTTTATATAACCATACCCTCCACTCCTGCACATCACTCTGCCCAGTGTGTTCTCCAGACACTCTCCCAGGTTACCTTCACACCACAGTCCTGTATATCAAGGGCCCTGTATATCAGGCTGCCAGACTCCACCTTCTCCTGCTCTGAGGTCTCCAACAAGCTCACTCAGCAGTGTTGTGTTCTCCTTTCTTTGAGGATTACAAGCAGTTCTGGATGAGGGCTACCTTCCTGGAACATGATCACTGCAAAGAGACCCCAGAGCAGCCAGGATGCCTTGATGTAATCAGAAATAATAGACTTGGGAGTCTCTGCTTAGACCTCACCTGTCCTGCTGGGACATGGCATCTCATGGCCAACTGTTGCATAAAAGCAGGTGAGCTGTTTGTTGTATACTTTATTCAGCCAATACTCTGCAATGTCCCCAGCTACACTGACTCAGCTGTCAGCACACACTGAGCTGTGAAGTACCACAGAAGAAGTGGGGAAAGCACAGTGTGAGAGCCCACAAAGAACAGGACAGAAGATGAAGGGCTGGGAGAGAGAGAGAGAGCCTCTCAACCATTCTGTGATCTGCACCAGTAGCACAGAGCCAGCAGTGCATCGTGGCAACGCTTCATTCACACTTGGTGTCACCGTCAACCACAGTGACAGCAAAGTGACACTTAATTTCTCTGCATCTCCCCAGTTCTACTCACTCTGATACTGAAGCACAAGCAGAGGAGGTGAATTCATGCTCAAGGACACGGCTACTGCATATGCAGTGCAGGGGTACATGGCTGCCCACCTCGGTGGTGGGGAGCAACGGGGAGGTGCAGAGTAGTTCAGTGGTCAGACTGAGGGTCCTCATAAGGGAGTGAGCACAAGGCAGGGCACAGAGTTGGGGGGATTCAGGACTTGCACCCACTCTGCTCTCAGAGGTGTGTACTGTCCCATGCTGAGGTTAATTCACTGCCCACACCTCGTGGCCTCAGCACAGGTGTTTTACCTCTGTGTCTTGTCTTTGCCTTTTTGTCTGCAGAGCAAGCAGAGTCTGTTCCTACCCCAGAATGTGCAAGGTCTGACATCACCACCAAAGTACTTTGAGATACCCTCATGGTGCACTCCTCAAACTCCCAGCCTCCTCACTGTCCACTGTGCAGGCACAGGGCAATCCCCCACAAGCCCCCCACAGACATGTGTACAAAGACCCAGAAGCAAAGAGATTATGAGCAGAAGGGGGGGAAAAAACCTGCATCAAGGAAAGAACATTGAAAAAGGGACCAAGGAGCTCCCAGAGCCACAAAGCATCACTGAGGCAACATAGCCACCAATTCCCAGGAGTGATGCAGCTCCCTGCCCAGCCCAAACACCCCAGCCCATCACACAGCCAAAGCCCAGCCCCTCATCCTCCCCCAGCCATCCCCACAAATGTGCTCCAAGAACATTCAAAGTGCTTTTTTATTTCTAAACCTTACATCTTAATCACTCACAGCAGCAGCCCTGACCGGCTCCAGCACCCAGCTGGTCTGACCTCCCAGGTGGGCTCCAGGGCTGATCCAGGTGGTGTTAAACCAGGCACAGATCTCTCTGTCCCCACCAAAGGATTTCACGCTTCAGCTTTCAAACACGGCCTCCCAGCTCAGATCCTCACCTCCCAACCCCAAAAACAAGGGCAAGGATCCTTCTGTCCTCCTGTCCAGCATGAGTTGGGGGATGCTGCACTCTCCACGCAGGACCAGCTCAGACAGCAGGGCTCAGCTGCTCCAGGGGACCTTCTAAGCCAGGGCCACCACAACCAGCAATAGTGATACTCTCTCTGGCACAGGCAGGGACATGGCCTGGCTTAGAGAATGGAGAATGGAGACATAAAAAGCACTTTGCACCACAGTCATGTTATCCCCTCATCCCTCCCCCCCCATCCCCTTTGGAGCTTCTTAACTTCAGAAACCTTCCTCCAGAGGAGTGTTGGAGTGACAGAAAACATTTTCCAAGCCTAATATCAGTTCCAGATGTTCACAACCATTTCAGTTTGTACCTCACCCTGTAAAACACATTTCTCCCTCTCCCTCTCTCAAGTGCAGCGCCTGCTTCATCCATGACATAATGCGCTGGCGGGCTCGGCTGTGCACACACACACACACCCCACGCTCGTGCCCTCTTCGAGAGCCCCATGTTCAAACAAAGAGCATCACTCAACTACAAAGCTGTCACACACATGGAGTTATGAGTAATTTCCACAAGTTTTAATAAACAGTTTGGGATGTAATTGCTCTCCATGTTCTCCGCTGGCTCCCGAGCACAGGGCCGCTCGCTCCCCGCACGCTGGTGTTGAAAGCGTGGTTTGTTTCGCACACAAGTTCACCTCCTCTCAGCCTCAGATGGGCCAAGGGCTGTGTTTTCCTAAGCACCAGTAACAAGCCTCTCAAAAAGGCTCCTACAGCCGAGGGCAGCAGAACCATGCAGGCTCCTGGCTCCCTCTGCCCGTCCCGCAGCATCACCATCCTATGAGGAGCCCAGCAGGGAGCAGAGGGGACATACATTAGACCAACCTCAAAACTCCCTCCTCATCTGCTCCAAGAGGAAGAGGAGCAATTATTTTCTGGCTCAAGGGAAAGGCTACATCTTCCAGCTGCAGAGCAAGGAGTTTTGTGAGGATGAGAGACTTTTGTGGGGCAGAAGGAAGGCAGGTGAGGCAGGGGTCAGGTACCATCTAGTTTGCCACAGGGCTCATGAACAGGTTGGCCCAGCTCTAGCCCCAGCCAGTGCCAGGAATCCCAGTAAGAAATGGGTACAACTACAATAAAGCAAACAAAACCACTGTCCAAGCACAAACAACTCAGTCATTTAAACTCAAGACATCCAAGGGATGAATGGCAGCAGCCTCAGGAGCCCTCCAGCCTTGCTGGATCCTCCCAGTCCAGAACTGCCACACTCTGCAAATACCTGTGATGGACCTGCCAGCACTGGGAGCAACCTGATCCTCCCTGACAGCATCTGGGAGACTGATGGGGATGGAAGATGTGCCAACATCCTTCAAAAGCCACCCAAATATCATACCCCAGATTCCTCTTCCAGAGATTCCCCTCTTAGGGGTTGAGTTACTGTTTTTGTGGATGCTGCTCAGATGGGATGAGCTGTGCTGCAGCAGGATGGATGGGATCTTTGGTTGGGTGAAGCCTCTGAGAGTTGTAGCAGTCAGGACCTCTGCAAACCTATGCAAGGTATTTGCAGGAATCAAGTCATCTGGCATTAGAGGCCTGTAGGGTAATAAAGGAATGAAGGCAGGAATGTTGTTTGGTTATAAACAACATCAGGAAAAAAAGGAGATATTTAGGATTGCCTTTTCTTTTTAATTGTTAATAGGGTCATTCTGTCCCAAACAGTCCCCCAGAGCAGGGAGAGGGGAGGGCAACTCGCCACAATGAAATCAATTGCCTGTCAAACACATGGCAGTCATAAAAGGAAAATAATAATAATAATAATAATAATAATCAGTATTTCCTACTCTGGTTGCCAGGAAAAGATCCAGCCACTTCAAAGGAGAAACTCCGCATTTCCCTGGTCTGGCCTCACCTGACTGACATGTGAGCAATCTGGAATCCCCATCCAAAACAAAGCCCTGCCTTTGGTGACTTGTTTTCTTTCTGTTACTGGAGAGTGCCCCTCCTAGATAAGGAACAAGCCTTCTTCCATGTTGGAGAAACATAACCCAGGGGTCATGGCCACAGTGGGCAGCTCTGAAAGTGGATCCTGGCAAGGTGTAGCAGAAAGGCCCTGTGGAACAGGACTGTTGTATGAACCAGGAACCAGACCTCCTCCTCACAGGGGTCTCCACAAACAGCCAGGGCCCCCCAGGATGTTGGGATCTGGCTCTCCACAGCAGAAATAGACCAGCTCTTACAGCACACAATTTTTGGATATTGCGGCATCTATGCTGCAGAAGCAGAATAGATGGGCCTGGGATGAACAGAGAGGGTGGAAACTTCCCTGTGGCTGTGTACTGAGACAGCTCATGGCAGCAGAGCACTTACCTTAGAGAGTCTTACATTAGTGAGGAGAAGAAAAATCCCCCACCACAGGCTGAGAAAGCTGACCCTAAACCAATGACTGTCTGTGTGCAATTCCTGATCTTGCTCTGAATCATCTTCCCAAGACTGTTTCCCCAGTAGGGAAACACAGCCAAACATCTCGCCAGGATTCCCTGGGAGCCCCTGCAAGTCTGCATGAGTACAGGAAGGCTCCCCACTCCAATACCTGTCCTGTCCCAGGTAACCTCCTCGTAAACACCACTGGCTGGCCCTGGCAAGTCACATGAACTTCTTTAACAAACTACATCCAAAATCCTCGAGCAAAAAGCAGTAGGTTCTGCCTGGCTTTCCATGCAGCACTACCATCACTCAAGGTCTCAAGTCCTATTTTCTGAAATCCATCATTGACTCACCCAAACTCAGCCCCATCCTTCACAGCCCTACGCCTTGTCCAGCAGCTCCTGGAGCATGGCTTGAATTGCTGACAAAGCCTTTTCAAGGCATACAGCGCTCAGTACAAGCCTAGGAACTAAATTCCAACCCAGGGAAGCTTCAGATTCCCTTGGAGAGTTTTGTGCAGTTTAAAGTATCTCCCCAAATACTACAGGCTTCGAGTTCCTTTGATAGGTGTGCAAAGCAACTGGAAGTGTCCTTTCAAAGGTGAGCATGCAATACATTACTCACTGGAACAGACCAGTGAAGCCCTCGAGCTGTTAAGGGATGTTTTGCCCGCACCCACAATCCTGTGGCCCTTCAGACTGATCAGATCCAACAGCCACTTCAGAAGCTCCAACTCACATCTCTCCTGCCCAAAAAAGGCAAATAATTTCCTTCTGTCTCACTGTGTTTTTGTATTTCCCCTTCCCCTCAAATTCCCATGTCTGCAGAAGCCTCCAGAGACCCCTCCTGAATGGAGTGGGTTTGATACCTCAAGTAACACCTTGGCTCTGTGCACTGTTCTCCACCAAAGCAGCAGCTCCCAGCCAGGCAGGGCACAGGAGTGAACCCTCTGCTCCACGAGGAGTTTGCCTTCACACCCACCTGTGTAGAGGTCCGTGTCCGTGTACTCATCCACCTTCTTGTGCTGCAGGACATAGTCAGACACCTTTGTCCCGATGGCAGGCTGCACATCCAGCCACTCCAGACTCACCACAGTGCTGGAGGGCTCCACGTTGGGGGAGAGCCGCAGGCTGGGAAGGAGACAGGAAAGAAACTAAATGAGACATCAGCTCTCTTTCCGGGGAGGAATCCACCTCTAAAAATAGCCCAACCCCTGGCAGGGCTCACACTCATACATGGGCATGTGCACAAAGACCCCCAAGGACAGAGGGCACAAGGGTAGAGCAGGCAGGTGGGCATGGAGGAACCTCCAGTCGAAGTTTAGTTGGGTTCAGCTACTGCAATGTGTGCTCTTGCCTCCCCAGGCTCCTGGAAGAGCCCAGCTCATGCAACCACAATCATGCAACCCCAAACATCCAATCTAAAGGGGCCTTCATCATCTGGGAGAACTGCTAAATTTCAGCAGCCCACATGGAACCAAGGACTAACACCCCAGGAGAAAAACAGGAAAGGATCCAACTTCTGGAAAGGCATGAATTCATGGGAAGGGAGTGTCTGGTCTGCATTGCCAGCGAGCAAAGGCGAGGGAAGGCGGAAGGAGGAGAAGGAAGGGGCAGGTGTGGTGTGAATTCACCCAGCTGTAAACAAGCAAACCTCTGATGGGTGTGAGCGAGAGCCAGAGCAGGGCAGCTGTGCAAGAGCTCCTGTCCAGAGCAGGAACAACGTGGGCTGGGATGAAGGCAGAGGAGCTTCGTGCTCCTGGCTGTGCTAGTGCAGAGGCGTCCGCTCCCTTTGCACCGCGGTAAATGACAACACAAAAACAGGGATACGAAGAGTCTGGCTCCAAACACACAGCATGTTTGCTGGACTTGGGATGGGAAATGAATCCCCTTCGAGGATATTGGCTCACTAAGAAGGTGTTCTGCTCCTTGTGGCTCACTGGAGCCAGTCTTCCTGCTTTCTCAGCTAATTCCCCATCAGTTTGCTCCTGATTTGCTCTTGCTCTGACAAGCCACAATGAATTGCACTGTAATTCCATTTCTTTCAGCATTTGAAATCCCATTCTACTAGCTCTGCTAATCAGGTGATGAAAATCTATAAGGAAACCTTCCAGGGCCACAGCCGGAGCCAGGATATCCTAAAGGCATCAGTCACACGGCAAGGAGGGCTGGACTGTGGCCCCAGGGCCCAAAGGCACAGAAGGAGGTGCCCGTGGGCTGAGCCTGTGGGAAAGGGGTTGGTGCCAGGGGGGCATGACCTATGGGAAAGGGGCTGGTGGTGGGGCTGTGACCCAGAAGAGGGCTCGCAGCGATACGTACACAGGCGGAGGGAGAGGGCTGCAGTTCGGGAGTCCATTCTCATCGAAGGCATTGAGGTCGCACCTGCACCAGTCTTCGATAACATCGCCTTTCCCCGAGCACCAGTATGAGCTCATCAGGGCTCCCTTGAAGGCCTAATGAGAACAGAAAGTGTGAACATGTGTGCTAAGGACTCAGTGAAATCCGGTCAGTGGCTCAGCCGCACGGAGCTGAGCATCACAGGTTGGGGTGTGTGCAGACCCCTGGGATCAGCAAATGCAGGATGGGGAGGGTGTGTGTCCTCTCCTGCTCTGCAGCAGACTCACTGTATGGCCCTGGGCATGTCCCTTCACCTCCCTGTGTTTAAATCCTGTTCATCCCTGAGTGCTGCTTTTGGAGTGGGGATGGAGAGTGTCTGCACAGCCATGTGGAGGGGATCTCCTGTGGTGGAGGAGCCTGAAGGAGCGCAAACATAAGTCCTTTTGGGACAATGGACATCATAAACACGGAACCTGCACCCTGCTGCTGCAGAAAATGAAACTCTTCCACACATCCATCTGCCCTGCTGTTTCTGTCTCCCTAAGAATAAAGTAATTCCTACATTCCCAACAACACAGAGCATTTCCATCCTTCTCACGGATTTGTTATTCATACAAACTGTCCTCCTGCAAACAAACTGCTGCTTTATTCACTTGCCTAAGGAACACTCACAAGCAAAACAGCAGTACCTGGATGAAAAAAACCAACTGGAAAATGATTGCAGGCTGTCCCCAGCCTGACCAAGAGCCCCCTTGACTGTTCCTAATGATGTCAATGGATCCCTGGAATAACAGCAGTTCATCTGCTGGGGTCTGAATTCCCAAAGCCACCAAGGCCTTCGCTGTGCTCATCCTACAGCTTGGGGTGCTCGGTGTTGGTCCCCACACTGCAGGATAGGGCATCCCTCACTCCACACTCTGCTGTAGTTCAGGCATCATGGATTTACATGGTAGTGGTTTCTCCCACTACCCCTTGCCTGTAATTAAACCTCTGCTTGGAAGACAGAGTCTCTCCCTGCACACACACACACAGAGTCAATGTTCAACCCAACCCTGCAAAGCCACAACGCCCAGCTAGAAAAATCACAACACCAAAACACCATGCTCTGAAACAAAGCCCTGTAATAGTTTTGACCTTTTAAGAGGCACATTTTGGAGGTGAAACACCTTCACAGATTCTCATCCACATTGAGCAGCCTTGCTTGCAGCAGCACTATTCCTCCCACGGAAAGCTGCCTGCGGAAGCCTGGCCCCAGCGATACTGCCCGAGCTGCCAGGGCACGCCTTAGAGATAAAACTGTGCCCTTTAACGAGGACAGGGACAGCTCAGGCTGCAGCATTTAGCAGAAAACTCTAGGAAAAGCGCCATCCTGGGGAGGCTTCTGAAAGGAGGAGGTATAAATAGAGCCTGACGTCAGGGCTCCCATTGTCCGGGGTTTTGTCGCTCTCCCCAAACACCCCCAGCACCTTTAACGAGGCGCCTCCAGCCTCTCACGTCTGCAAAATTTTCTGCTTCCAGGCATTTATAAAAAGGGACTGTTCCAGATGGAAAAAAGTGGGAGAAAAAGAAGAAGAAAGAAAAGAAAAAAAAAAGGAAGGAAAAAGCATTTGAAAGGAAGAAAATGTGACGTTATTTTACTGTGTTCTTTAGATGCAGCTGAAGCGCTGGGCTAGAAAGGGCATCCAAAGTAATTGGAGAGAGGGATGAAGAGAGGAGTTTATCTGACACCCGGATAAATGGATGCAGACACACGTCTGCAGCGAGCGGCGGGTCCTTGCCGAATGGGAACAGAAATCGGTGTGTGTGTATGGATGGGGAAGCGTGTGCTCTCCCCAGGAAGCAAGACAAATACCCTGTGCTGAAGCTACATGTGTGCAGAGACACGCGCCGTGGGCGAAGACGAATGCTGGGTGATCCCGGGAAGGGCTGTGCTGTCACACTGACAGCACCACTCCACTGTTCCCCATCTCCAGTTCTGCACACTCCCTCCCTGGCCCCTCACCCAGCTCCTCCCTGCTCATCCCCAACCCAGGGAAGAAACCCCCCTGCCCCATCCACGCCCTTTAGCCAAATCCAGTAGTCGATTCCTACTCTTTTTCTTTTTCCTGCTGCTAAGTGCGAGCTGGATGAGCAATCCCCTCTGCTCTGCCTGCCCAGCCTCACATATATTTTAATTAGATCCTGCAGGTACCCAGCTGTCATCTGCCTTGTGTCACCCTTCACACAAACGAGGTTAGTGGATGGATGCGTCCTCTGCCTGCGCTCATTATGGCGAGCACACCTACGCGCTCTAACCAGGTTACCAGCTCCTGTCTCCTGATGTCAAGGCCAGGCGGGGGGAACCAGGCAGACAGGGCTTGTCCCTGCCTTGTCCCTCTGTACTGGGCACTGGGGAGGCCACACCTCGAGGGCTGTGTCCAGTTCTGGGCCCCTTGCAACAAGAAAGACATTGAGGGGCTGGAGCGTGTCCAGAGAAGGGAACAGAGCTGGGGAAGGGGCTGCAGAGTCAGTCACGTGAGGAGCAGCTGAGGGAGCTGGGGGTGCTCAGTCTGCAGAAAAAGAGGCTCAGGGGGGACCTTCTCGATCTCTACAACTCTCTCAGAGGAGGTTGCAGCCATGTGGGGGTCAGTCTTTTATTCCAGTCAACAAGTGACAGGACAAGAGGAAAGCCTCAAGCTGTGTCAGGGAAGGTGATGACCACATGAAAACGTCTTCTTCCCATTCTCCTGACAGTGTAGCCCAGGAGGTACAGGATCACTCACAGAAACCCAGAGAAATGGCAGCTGCCATCACGACAAGGAGCCCAATGGCACAGGAAGACAAAGAGTAATGGGCAGGGATACAGTGACAGGGCTGAGATCCATCCCATGGGAAGCTGGAGGCCTTGAGAGACCTTCAGGTGGGAAACAATGCACAGGGTACATTCATCCTGATCTGTGGTGGCTGAGGACCACCTTCCTCTCCTGCCTTGGAGGGGGGCACTGTACATCTCCTGTCCTTCCCTGCCATGCTTGGAAATGTGCAGTAAATGCTCTCCTGCCTTCCAGGAGACAGCACCAACAAGAAGTTTATCTCCAACATGACCATCTCCATGCTTCATGGTAGCCACACCAAGCTCTGAAAACCCAAGAGGGTCTGGAATTGTGAAGGGCTTCCCAGGAGCAGCCTTATCTGTGGGAATGGCAGTGGTCCCCAATGTGCTGTCCTGCGCTCACCAACCACTCCCCGGGACCCCAACACCCCTCTGTGCCCTAAGGCAATTTTATCTTTCATTTAAAAGTATCCAAATTGTATTGTTTTCCTGTGAGTCAGCCCATTTAGTTTACGTCCTTCAGTGCCAGAGGGGAAATTTATGAGATGAGAAACTGGCTTGAAACGTTTATTTTCTAGATGACGAGTCATGCCATTAGATATATAGCTTTATGAATCATAGGAACAGCATCTAATTTGCTCTTAAAGGTATAATAGGTCTGACTCCCCACACCCATGCACACACATATATTGGATTGATAGTTCCCCCCTAGGATGGCTAGTTCATTTGTTTTGACACAAGCAAGACTTACAGGACCATAAAGTCCCATCTTACCATAAGCTAAGCCTATTCATAAAAAAAATATTAGGGAAACGAACGATCAGCTAAGCACATTTATCCTACACTCGATTGCATATGGATCTTTCTCCTGTTGTTATTTGTGCTCAGGGGGAGGCCATTTGGCCCCATTTTATAGCTTAGACACTCTGCAACAGAATAGAGAAGAACATTTCCTTTGTCCTCTGTTAGACCTGGCTGATGGAGGGAGAAGTATTAAGTTATTTCTGACCGTGGGTTTTCTGTTGACATCCCATGAGAGGTAAGTTATAGGACATGAAGGAACCTTTCAGATCAGCATTTGCAGGACTCAGAACGCACCGCAGGAGTTTGTGTTCACAGACAGGATTCTGGAAAGGGCATGTGTTGGGTGCTTATCCACGAATAACTGGTCTTCTCCATGGCTGACAGGGGTATGAAAATCTGGCTCATTGAATCTAAGTTTCTTTGTGGTTGCTGTGCAATACAGGGAGATAAAAAAACAACCACATGCAGGCCGGACAGAGATGTGCTGCAGATAGTGGGGATGAAGCTGGAAATTTGGTTCATTTTGGGTTTTTCACTAGTTTCCCAGTGTTTGCTTGTTTGTTCTTCTTCTCAATGCCAAAGGAGAGGGAGAAGAGTGGAAGCAGGCTGGGTCATGCCAGCAGACAGGCTCAGCCCCATGTCCAGGGACACGGCAGCCAACAGAGATATCCTGTCCCTTCCTGTTTGCAGGACGGACGTGGTGCCAGCACACCACCACCACCTTCCTTTGGACACAGACAGGGGCCACTGGAGGAGACAGTGGGCTGCCTGACTTGCCAGCAAACCCAGTCACCCCATCTGGTGCCTGACACCACAGAGCCACTGAGCAGAGCTCCTGGACACTGAGGACTCCAAGCAGTCTGTGGATAGTAATAGCAACACTGGCTGTTCATCAAGGGAAAGAACAGGGGATTTAGGCTCTCAAGCAGGAATTTCACAGCCTCAACAGGGTGCTACCATGATGGCAAGGTGGCTGGAGGAAAAGCTTTCCATGCCCTTCCAGCAAATGCTCAGTGTTGTTCACAGGAAATAAATGCTGCTCCTTCGTCTAGACATCTCTGGGAGGAGGAAGGCCAAGGATTTCCCAGGCCAGAGACTCTTTCCAGGATCATGCAATTTGCGTCCGAAAGTCTGCTCCAGGTTCACAGCAGAGGAGGATGAAGTTTCCCTACTGCTGTTGGCAGGTGATCTCATCCTGTGCTGCTCACACCCTCCCTGCCTCCGCTGCCTCTCCCTCGGGAGCAGGATCACCAGCACTTCATCCTGGGAAGGCACATGAGTGGTCTGCCGGAAAGGTCAGGGTGCTGGAAGGGACCCAGGGTGGGCAGCATCCTGGCTTCTGTCATTTATGGGATCCGAGGGAGCAGCAGAGGACACTGTAAAACCTGGCAGCAGGGGAAATAAAAGCCCTTACGCTGCATCGAGCCCCGTGCTGGGGAGCCGGCTCCGCTTTCACACCTCGGCACAAAGCTCCCCATTATAGCCCGATCCGGCATCACAATGCGGCCATTCTTCCCCTGGAAACTCGAGCTGCATGTGGGATGGAGCTGCAGCAGGATGCTCAAGGGTTCCACGAGGAGGAGAAGGGCCAGTTAGCAGGTATTAAAACAAAGCGACAACAAATAAAAAGAAAACACACCCCAGGCAAAAAACCAAACCAAACCAACCAACCAAAAACTAATAAAAACACATCTCAAGCACACAAACGCTGTCCCCATTCGCCTGGGCTCCCTGTCAGCTTTGGTGGTGGAAAAAGAAATCTCTGGCACTGGCTCCCCACGCCTTCAGGGGCTGCTTTGGGGAAGCTGTGTGTGTGACTTGTCCTCCAGCAGCTCTGCCACCGGGTGCTGTGGCAGGGGCCAAGGTGAGTCCATGGCCCTGGGGACACCGCTCACCCTGGCCAAGGCCACCATGCCAACATGAGGACACTACAGTGGGCAGCAGTTGCTGTGCTCTGCTCAGCAGGAGACGGCTCCTTGGGGACAGTGGGTGCTCACAGGCAAGAACCATGGGGAATTCTACTTCAGCCTCAGTTGCCATCTGAGCTGGTGAACCCCAGCACTGCTGCTCAAACACGCTGTGGTCCATACACAGGCAGTGAAGAAGCTCTCACCAAGAGCTCTGCCAGGGTCCCAGCCACGCTCTGAGCTCCTGCCAAGGCCAGTGGGACCAGCAGCACAGGGATGTGTCCCCCATCACAGGGACATGGCCCCCCAGCACAGGGACGTGTCCCCCAGCACAGGGACGTGTCCCCGAGCAAGCCCCCACACCGGGGGTTGGGCCAGGTCTGCTGCGAGGGGGTCGTGGCTGAAGCAAATGCTGAGATTACTCAATTTTCAAATTAAACCAAGGTCCTATGGGTCTTCTAAAAATGCAGGCTCCACATCCATTTGTCTCCTTAAATACACACAACAGGGGTTTGAGTCTATTTCCCACTAGGAGCGAGATTGATCTCTCCTGCCTCCCTTCCTCACACTCCCCTCACCACACCACCTTCTAAGCACTTCTGCAGCTGGACAAGCCGCTCCACGGGAGCTGCTTTGTGCTTCTTTCAGGGGGGTTTTGAGTGGGAAAACAAACAGGCCACAAACAGGAGGCATGACACTGCTCAACATGCCTTCTCTTTTCTCCTCTCTGCTGGCCACAGCTGCCCTGTGGCTCCAGTCATGCACATGAGCATCCCTGTCAGAGGTGCTCCTGGGAGGGATGGGGGAAGCAGGGCATCCCTGCTCCTTCCAGGGCCTCTTGCCTTCCTGCAGCCCAGCCAGGGGACAAGTAGGTTTGCAGAAACCTGGGCTCTTGCCCTCTCAGCCTGTACCTTTGGGTGGACTCCGGGGCTGCGCTGGGCACTAAGAAGGATGTTGCCCATGCCATGGCATGGGGTGAGGGCAGGTAGAAGCATTTTGAGGGTGGAGAAGGAAGAAGAGCACAGCCTGGGACTCTTAACAGGGGTGATATGCAGCTCTTCTCTTCTTTGACTCCAGGATGTTTGCTAGAGGGAAAGCACTCAGGGTCACCACATCTCTTCTCTTCCTCCACACACACTCAACAGCATGCTGCCCTCGAGGTGTTGGGGGCATTTTGGAGCAGAAGCCCCACCACAGATAGAAGCTCTTTGATGTTGGGCTTGGCCAGCCACTGACACTGGTGAAGGTTTCTTCCAGAGCCCTGCAGTGGAGAATCTCCTCCAGCTTCATCTGGACACAGCAATAGAGGGACCACTGTGGTGTCTGCACTGCTGTACAGCACAAAGGAAGCAGAAGAGAGATGTTGGTGTTGATCAAAACATCATGGAGGTTCCAGAGACATCCAGAGAGGTCCCTGGAAGGTGAAGCCAAGGTCACAGCTTCCCTGGATCTTCACACCTTTTGAACTCACAGTGTGAGCATTCAGACTGAGGAGCAATGGAGTTACAATAGCAATGGTGCTATAAACTTACTTGCACTAGTAGAAGGTCACCAGCTGATTGGGACCAGTGCAGAGAGGACTCCAGCACTGCCTCTGCTCCAGCAAGCAGTCCTTGCTATGAAATCTTCCACCCAAAAACACCTCAATCATAATAACTATGAAAAAGACAGTCAATAAAACCCTTCAAAGGTGCTTGGACCTTCAAACGCATCTCCTTGACCCTGGGAAACGCCTTGCCCAACACTGCCACAGTCCCCATCCAGGCTGAGGCTATCAGTGGCCAGACAAGTTGTCTGACCAACACATTAAACCACAGGGAGAAACAAAAGAAACTCCCAGCAGGGGCTCAATCCATAGTTTTCATCACATCTAAGAAGGAAAAGAAGGGCCTGATGCACTGTTTCTCCCCACTGCTGGGAGCAGGAGTGGTGCTGGAGCAGGGCTGGGAGGACAGATCACACACAGCTGAGAGTTTCCTTGGACTCACAGCACAAATGCCTCTGGACAAATGCTCCCTGGACAGCAAAAAGCTCCTGGAGGCCTTTAAATTTCAAACCCTTGCTTCAAAGCAAGAACAAAACAGCAACTCCCAGTGACATGGAAATAAAGAGTTTTCCAACTGATTTCACGTGGGCAAAGTAATATATTTTCACCTAATCTCCCTCTTGGAAATGGTCAGTTTTAGCTGAAATCAAACATGCACACAAAAAAAAAATCACAAATCAGCCCAAGGCAGACACCCAGTGTGAAACTTAAACCCCGGCACTTAAGAGTCTGGCAAGGTCATCAGCAACCGAGAACATGGCCTTGGCTCAGGCTGTAGCTGTAAATTTTAAAAAGTGCATAACTCATTGCTCTGAGGCAGATGAAAAGACAAACCTATTGAAAAAAATACATATACTGAAGAGGGCAAAATGTCTTTACCTGTGCCTTGCCTCGTATCTGCTGCTGGACATACACAGGAAAACGTTCAGCCAAGTTTATGGAAGTTAATATCCACCTTATTCAGGACCTTGTTTTCTCTCTGTACACATGTACCATTAACTATGTGGACATATAGGCAGAGAGAAAATATTATTTTTAATTAATTATTATTTTTTAACACTACAAGGGAATTGGAATGTGTCTGCAGTTCCCAGAAGGCCAGGCCTTGCTGTATGGATTGAGGATCATCTACCCCAGCAGTGAAAGGCAGGCAGGGGAAAGTTCCACTGTGGATGGAGATGGCTTAGCTTAGCCATCAAAACAAATCATGTTTATGCCATGGTTGAAAACCACTCCGCTAGTGCCTGGGATTGCCCTGGCCTCCTGCTTGGTGCTGAAAAGGACATTTCATGCCCTGGCAATCGACAGCTCCCAGGGTGAAGGGAGAGCAGACTCACACACAGCACCCTTACATAGACAGGCTCCCAGGGGATGGCCCTCCACTCTGGGTGAGCAGGTGGAAAGTGAAGAAGGAGGAGGGGTGCACAGAGCGCAGCCCCCTGGCAGATGTCAGGGGTGTCTCTGGTTTGGTTGCCTCGTTGGGGTTGTGTTTGTTTGTGTGTTTGTTCGCTGGCTTTCCCGGCACTTCAGCAGAGAGCACAATGCGGGCTGTGCTCCAGCTGCAGCTGAAGGGGCCAGCCCTCGGAGGAGACAGGGGAGCAGGGAGAGAGGGAGGGAGAGAAGCTGCTGCTTCCCAGGACAAGGATGTGCCCCAGGTGAGCACAGCAGCATTGACAGGTCTGGGAGGACAGGTGAGGAAGAGGAGGAGGAGAGGACATTGCAGCCAGGATCAGAGAGGCAGGGTGGCATTGCCACGTGGGCACAGGGCTAGGAAGGGGAGCTGGTGATGAACAGTGTCAATGGGGATTCTCCATATCCTGCTTGTTTTCATTGTTACCCCTTCCCTGATGGCTAATGTACCTCTTGTATCCCAAAAAGGATGTCTTCCTGCAGATTGCTGCTGGAAAGCACATCTTTCTTGCTTGCAGGAAGCCAGCTTTCCCACTGCTCTCCCTGTATCCGTAATGCCTCACCCCAACATTGCCCTGGACATGCTGACAACAGCAGGTCAATGTCTACACAAGAATTGCCCAGCAGGAAGAGCAGGCATGCATGGGGAAAGAATGCAGGAAGGAAAAATAGTGGGAGAAAGGCAGTTTTAGGGGAAAAGAGCTGGAAAGACAGGGGAACTAAGGTATGAAAGTCAGGCACGGGTGCATGGAAGAACCAGGCAGGTTGATAGACGGGAAAGTAGGAACAAGAGCAAGAAGTAGGCAAGAAGGGACAGTCCCCATAAGGGACTAGAGTGCCAGGAGAAGCATGGGGTGTCTTCTGCCCAGGGATCTGGTAAGAGGATGAAGCATCACTCCTGGTGGTCACACACCATTGTGCCAGGATTGTTTCCTGACCTGTAGCCTTCTGCATCCCACCCACAGCTGCTGAGCGCTGGCTCACTTCAGGCATCCTAATCAAGTGCAGGCTCAGTGCTAATAAGTGACTTTAAGCAGGTCTGTCATTTTTGGACTTGAGACTGGGGTCAGAGGGCTGCGGAGGGGGGTGGGGATGGCAGCAAACCCGGAAAGAGGGAAATCAATCTCCATAGGATTAACACTGAAGCTCTCGCAGGAGCCCACCCCAAGGAAAGGGTGACCTCCAGCCTAGCTGGCCCCTCCTTGAGTAACAGTGACCTCCTGTGGTTGTGGGACTGTCCCAAGGGGCTGGTTGTTCCCTCCCTCTGCACCCGTGCTTTGCAAAGCCAGGCTTGAGCCCTGCAGGGCTTTGGCCACTCCTCACACAGGTATGTCTGAGATCTCAGAGCCAGGAGTGAAGGGCTGAGCTGATCATGCTTGGCTCCTGAGACCCCTCCACAGGACACATCCTGCACACTAGTGTCTGCTGTGGTGGACACTGGGAAAGACTGTGGCCTTGGCTGCTTATGGCATTGCCTTCACTGTACTGAAGGCAGGGAGATGCAGGTCTGAGAGGGCTGTGGGTGGTGGGCAGCAGGATCTGACAACCCCATCACTGACACCACCCTGCAGCATCCCCCTCCAAACACACACAGGAAAACACCACCTCTCTCCAGGGAACCCAACATTCCTGAATCGACTGAGGAAGGCAGACTGGAGAGGGGACTGAGAGGACCACAGCGGTGGGGCTGGTCCCTCACTGGCTCACTCACCTCCCTGGTGTCATTCTCCTGGATCAGGGAGTACAGAGGCACCACCCGGTTGATCTCCAGCAGAACCGGCGTGGGGCTGAGCTGCTCCTTGCCGGGGCGCCGGCACAGATGGCAGGTGGAGGGGCAGCGCCCTTTCTCCTCGCAGTGAATCTCCACACCTGAGATGAGGTGGTCATCAGACAGCATCTGTGCTGTCAGCAGGCCTGACAGGTACGTGATGAAGGGCATGGATTTCAGCTCCTTTTTGTTCCCAAGCTCAGTTGTTTCTGGTTTAGGGAGAGGGAAGAAACCAAACAACATTAAATAAATCTCAGCACCGTCCTCTTCCCAAACTCAAACTTTACTGCAGCCAGGATAAATGCAGCTGCTGAAGCTGTAGGCCAGGTGGGAGCAGGAAACCAGAAAGGTCAAGGAGAGAAGCAGAAAAACAGGACTTGCATATCATTGTTTGGAAATGTGAGCATTTCCACTTCTAGGGCACTTCTAGAACAACATGAACTGATCATGTTCTTCTTCTCTTTTCTAACTTGTGTCCTTCTTCTCCTCTTTTCTAACTTGCATGCTCACTTTCTGTGCTACAAAATGAAACAAAACCACCCCAGTATTATCTTCACTACAGAAGAGAAACCTCCCCAGAGGGATCAGGCCAAAGACACAAGTGCCCTCACCCTCACCTCAGTGCCAGCCCCCTCTAGTCTCTGTGGCCCTTAGGTTGTTTTTTTGGGTGACACATTATTTATGGTGCTGAGAAGGACCCAAAGAGGCTGCAAAGAGGGAACACGGGGGGATGAAGCCCTTGGCAGGGCAGGTAAGCAGATATGGGAACAAGCTCACCGCACAGATGGAGGCATTACCAAAGCCAAACTATTAGCACTCTGCTTCCAGGAAACATTCAGGTCTTTGAAACCCACTGTAAAAGCTGCTGGTGGTCTCAACCACAAGGAGGCAAACTGGACAGCCTTTGCTTTGCTCTGTATCTGTCCAAACACTTGCTAAGGACAAGGGAAGGATCACACCTGGTGATATCCTGAGCAAAGGAGACAAGACTCCCATCTCTGTCCTCCACAATTTAAATTTCAGCTTCAGCACTTTGTCTACAGTCAGATTGATCCATGAAGGAAGGCCCAACTTCCATGCCCTGATGTCACACCTACAGAAGAAAAGCCTTTCTCCATCCTGTGCCCTACGAGCTGCATCCAACAATAACTTCCCAGTCCCAAGAAGGAGCTGAAGAGCAACAAGGGCTATCTCAACACCCTCGGCTTGCAGGGACATGCAGCTGATCTGGTAAGGCACTAGTCAGTTAGAAATACAAATAAACACAATATTCATTCATGACTCCCAAAGCCCTCCAGGGTAGGGACAGCTCTTCCCTGCTGTCTGGCTGTCAGGGAACACTTCTGTGCACAGGATCAAAGCTATCATGGGAAGAACAAGCAGATTCCAACCTATCTTTTAGTGGAATAAAAGGGGGGCAGTTGCTAAGATAAATTAAAACAAGGCTGTGAGGAGGTGTCTCAACATCTAGGAAGGTACTGGTATGCACAGGCATGGAAAATTGGAGCTGGAGCTGGTTCTTGGAAAGACTGTTTTCTAAAAGACCAGCTCCAGGCAACTTCAAGTCTCATAAGGGAAAGCCACAAAACCTTAAAAAACTGGGTAGCTCAGAAAAAAAATAAGTTACAGGGAGATACCATGAGCCTTTTCTCACTTCTGGATAAGAGTAATATTTTTTTTAACATCACTACTGAAGTGCAACTAGAGGAGAAAGGAGATAATTACACTTCTGGGCTGCAAAGCTTCTTCACCAGAGCTGAAGCAGTAATTTCAGAAATCTTCCATGGGGAAGAAATTTTTGGAGCCATACTTTAAAGGACTACACTGAACACGGAGCTTAAGAGACAGTGGAATCAGTTATATCATGATTGGCAATAGGGTATCAAACCTTCCTTTCTGAATTATTTGCTTTATAGCTGAGAATTATAGACCACTCTAATCCACCCAGAGGGAGCAAAGCCACTTCAGGAGAACCAGTCATAAGGTGGAGCTGCACAGGGTTCTGAAAATCCGATAAGGTAGAAAACTGCGAGTGGTTGTCTGCAGTTAATCCTCTTTAGACCAGATCCCAGTCACACTGGGGAAAAGGATTCCTTTGCAGAGTGTCCTGGGGACATAAGGGGTTCCTATAGCTGAGCTCACTGGTTCAGTGTGCTGGAAAGGGATCCAAGGTGTTCCCTTATATCTAAAAGGTTTTGGGTACAACTCCAAAGGAGGCAAGTGAAATACGGCATGGCTTGGCAGAGGGAGACTGGCTTCACTGCCAAACTGCCAGCTCTCACCCAGACCACCACTTGGAACTCACGGGGTAGGAATTCCTGGTAGCTTTGGTGGAACAAGCTTGGTGAGTTTAAGTACAGCCCTAACAAAATAATCACCTGATTTCTGCTATTGAAACCTACCAGAGAGCACTAGCTGCACACCCTGCTTGTGATCCAGCTCCTCCAGAGCCCAGAAGAGGCAGCAAGTAGGAACTGCTGCTCCTCATCTGCTTGCTCAGGGGGTGGAAACCATCAGCTCCAGGTGTTTCATCCCTAGAAAACTGACGATTTCCTCAATGGAGACAATGTTTCCTTCTTGTCCCACCCACATCACCCACCACTCATGGTACCTTACAGAGGAGTTACTCAGATCTGAGAGGTGTTTTCCCTCCAGAATATATTCCTGGACCTGCCATTGCAACTGTAGCCTGGGAGGAAGGGATTGGGGTCCCTCTATCTCCCTTTCTTCTACCTCTGAGATGAGTTTTGGTTATCTCCTCAGCTCCCTGGAAGGAGGGGGCTCAGGGTGGAGCCCACTCTTCCCATGGCAAACCCAACAGTGAAGTGGGAAAACCCCACATGTTCCTGGAGGCTCAGCCTGGCTTTTATTACCTATATAGAACAGGATAACACCCCAGAGCACTCTGATTATTCCTGCAAAGCCTCTACTTCACTCCTGGGGAAAGGCTTTGCAGGTGATTACTACGAGGGTGCTCCAGAGGTCCTGTTCTGGCAGAAGGATGAGGCTCAGCTCCACAAGGGAGGATACAGGGATTCCTTATCATGCTCTGAATCTGAACATGCTTTTGACAACACTGCTGGCAACTCAGCTGAACCCTGGCAACATCTGTTTGGAAGCAGAGTGCCATGGATGTGGTTAGATGCATCACGGCAACTTGTGGGAGTTATTAGTTTGTTTGTCTGAAATATGTATTTAGAAAAAAAAACACCAAAACCCAACAACACAACAAAATAAATTAAATAACAGCCTTGTGCCAGGTGTCAGGCCTTGCATAAGAAAGGGAGGATGAGCAGCACAGAGTGTGCAGAGGTACCATTTGCCTGTTGGGGTGCCTGGCTCTGTCTCTGGGCTCCATCAGGATCTTATAATCCCACAGCACAAGGTGACTGACAGCACACAGGGGTCCCTGATCGGGATGCAGCAGTTCTGATGTGAGGAAACACTTCCAGCATTACCAGCAGCACCTCCTGGTGCCTGGACAGGAGGGGAGCACTATAACACCACTACTATAACAATAGTAACAGCATAATACCTAATTCCTTTGCATTGGAGTGCTGTTTGGTCTTGAGAGATCCCAAGAGACAATGGGTTTGCTAGTGGTCCAGAATTTTATACAGCACCTCTTCCAAAATATTCCCAAGTCATTCCAAAACTGGAATCACTCCACTTCCCACAAGAATGCAGCAACATCAGGGGTAGGATGTGGTAGCTCTTCAAAAGCAAAAATGCTGGGAACAAGGAGAGGAGAAGGCTCTCCAGCTGAAGCTGTAGAGGAAACATCAGGAACTGACCCAGGTAGGGATTGCTCCAGGCTCAGCAGGTTAACCCCACTGACACCAACGGGCTTCTCAGCTGGGCTGATTTAAGACCTGGGTTTTGCATTTTATGCAAGGAAGAGGCAATTCTGGTCCACCTTCCCTGTACACCACCCTCCACTGGACAGACCCAGTGCCACCATGGGCAGGGCAATGGGGACTTACAGCCAGAACACATCTGCTGGCACATCCACTGTTTATCACCTGGTGGAATAATACCCTGTTTGTTGGCAAATCCATCAAAAGGGACTTAGAAACAAAATCAATAGATGTGTTTGGAATTTCTCTTGCATTGAGATATTGTCAGTGCGGTCACCACCAGGTCTGTGACGAGCCTGGACAGATTTAGTGCTGCCCACTGTCAGTGACGGGCAAACAGGGCTGGGGCTGGCAGGAAGGAGTGGGTGCAGTGTCTGGGGGAGTCAGCAGTGCTTCTCTGTCACATGCATCTGTGCGTGTGAGAAGGATAGGACAGGACCAGAGGGAATGGCTGAGAGAGGGCGGATTTAGAGTAAATATTAGGAAGGAATTCTTCCCTGTGAGTGTGGTGAAGCCCTGGCACGGGTTGCCCAGAGAAGCTGTGGCTGCTCCATCCCTAGAAGGTGTCTGAGGCCAGGTTGGACAGAGCTTGGAGCAACCTGGGCTAGTGGAAAGTGTCCCTGCCCATGGCAGGGGGATGGAATGAGATGGGCTTTAAAGTCCCTTCCAACTCAAACCCTTCTGTGATTCCATGAAGCACAGTATCAGCCCCTGCTGCTGGGACCTCCAAGCAGCCACCAACACCCACATCCCGGCGCTCACACGTGGGCAAGGAATGGCTCCCCAAGGAACCTCCACCCAACTTTTGGGACAGGCATCCAGCCTATGGAACGGCATCCCACATGGGAACGACATCCCCTGGGCGAAGGTTCGGGTCCAGCGTGGCCGGGGGGATGCAGGATGCG
Source organism: Acropternis orthonyx (assembly GCA_035583155.1). NCBI lineage: Eukaryota > Metazoa > Chordata > Aves > Passeriformes > Rhinocryptidae > Acropternis > Acropternis orthonyx. The sequence goes on along the minus strand of JAWWEU010000038.1, from coordinate 7,827,400 downwards.
AGTGCAGACCCCGCAGTGTGCGAGCCGGGGCTCGCAGAGAGCAGCCCGCGGGATGCTCGGCCCAGGCGGGGGATGCGGGTCCCGGTCACCGCGGGGCAGTTGTGGCCGTGGCGGTCCGTGAGGCCCTGCTGCCCTCTCGTGGCACCGCGGCAGGTCCGCGCAGAGATCCCGGGATACGCCGCATCCCGACATTCGCCTTCCCTGCCGCCCGCACCCCGCGGCCGCTCCGCCGGGACTCTCGGGACCTCATCCTTCCATCCTCATCCCATCCATTCACGCCTCTGGCAGCCCGAATGTGTAACATCCCTGAGTCACAACACTTGACAAGGTCCCGAAAGATCTGTGATCCCTTTTCATCTCCTGTTTATAGGATGTCAAAGGGTTGAAATGAACCTTAAAGATCATCTTAAAGACCCAACTCCCTGCCATGGGCAGGGACATCTTCCACTCGCCCAGGTTGCTCCAAGCCCCGTCCAACCTCACCTTGGACACTTCCACAGATGGGAAGCCACAGCGTCTCTGGACAACCTGTGCCAGCACCTGCCCACCCTCACAGGGACGAATTTCTTGTAACTTCTTTGTAATAGCTAACCTAATTTCCCCCTCTTTCTATTTGTACCCATTACTCCTTTTTCTATCACTACAGTTCCTGATGAAGAGTCCCCTTACGTCCAAACTGCCAGCCTGGCTCTGTCCCTCTGTAAACTCACCTCTCCCTGCTGATGCTGTGCCCACTGCTGCCAGCCAATTAACTGAACTCAATTAAACACAGAACCCTGTGCCCAGACACCCAAAGTCAACAAGTGGCCAGAGAGCCACATCACGATGCTCCCGTAATCCCCTGCCTTTTGCTGCAACTCCTCAACCCTGGGGATGATCCCAAAGGTACCAGTAAGGGAGCATCCAGAGGCAGACCATCTTGGCTCCCCAGAGGTCAGATAGGAAGATGAGATATTTACACACTTGCAAGTCTGAGGTATTAAGAAAAAAATGCCAGAAGACCTTCTAGAGACCTTTGTTAAACCACTCTAAAAGGGGACCCTATGCAGGCACCCTCTCTGAGATTGCTTTGTCAAAGAAACTGGCTCTGCTGACCCTGCACGGTCCCCACTGCCCCTCCACTGCCTGCACTGACTGCCAGGAAGAGCAACCAAAATCTGAGCTCTGGCAGCACCTCAGTGCTCACCCCGTTGCCTCTGGACCATACAGACCCACAAGAATGCCTCCATGACCCCCCAAATCACCCCCCATAGCAGCTGGTTCCCTCCCTGCTCCAACACACCCATAAGCTCCTTTCCCATGGGATGGCTGAGAGCTTCCCAACTTTGCCTGCTGGATAGCTGGCGTGGAACAGGGCCCTGGGACACACCACCCTGTCCAGGGGTCCCAGGCTGGATGGCCTTCCCATCCTTCATTGTCATGGCACAAAATTCCCATACCCCAACATGCTGAGTACCATCATCAACTCATCGTTATCACCTCTAATCAAATCCAGAGAGTCCTTTGTTTTCTCCCCGGGACGCATTGAAAGATTGTTTCCTATTCCTACCATTGCTTTTTTCCTCACACCGCTGACTTTCAGGTGTGGGTGGCTTCACATATTCTGACAGACCACCCTGGTTCAATGTTTACATCCATTTTTATTCACTGAAAAACACATCGGGGGCTGAAAGAACATTTCCCTGGTGAGGCCAGGAATCTGGAGTGAACCCTGTGTCCCCTCCCTGGGCACAACACCACCCCCAGGGAACCACTGGTGCTTGAAACAGGGGAACTGTAAATCTCACTCATTTTCTTTTGCAACCCTAGTCAGGCTTTGCATCTGTTCTTTGCATCTCTTGAGCGCATTCGCTGCCCACATTTGCTGATCCCTGCTGCTCCTCATCGCTGCTGGGATGTAGGTCCCTTCCAACCGAACTATTCTACTCTAAATAAAGTGGAAAAAGCCACCAAGAACAGAAGGTGGCAAGACTTGCTGCATTATGCAAGTGCTTTCTTCAGCGCTGGCTGGTGCGGGCGAGCAGTGGAAAAGCGCTGCAGGCGGAGAGGCCACACGCGGGGGTTTTGGGAAATGGTTAAACAGAGGACTTGCCTCCTTCCCAGGCAGTGAATTCCTCTGAGCCCGAGCTCCACCTGCGTGCACATCAGCCCTGGGCTGGCCGTGGCATAGTGGCTGGATGCCATAGGGAGCAGTGGCACCGGAGCCAGGGCACTGCTGGTGTGTGAAGGACACGGTTCCCCTGCGCCTGCCTGGGGCTCTCACTGCTCCCACAGAGGGAACCCCAAGCCAGGGCACTCCCTGACCTGCTGTGCAGCCCCACGAGGTCACAGGAAAAGGGGTGTCTGAGCCACCTGTAAAACAGGATCACGATGGCCGAGCAAATGTGGGGCTGGAATGGGATCGGCATTACTGACTCCAGGACTTGGAGGGTCCCTTTCAGCTCAGCATATCCTAGGATTCCATGAAATAACCAGAGCACAACCACGACCCAGTGGCCAAATCCTGCCTCTGGCTACCCTTGCCAGCCTGCAACAGCTGACAGGCAGAGGGGTCAGAAAAAAAGGCTGGAGGGATGAGGAGGAGATGAGGCACGAGGGAAATCACTAATCCATGATTAATGACTCTGGTAATCATCCCTGCACAGGTGTCATCCTTGCCATCCTTTACTACCTCCCAGGAGTGAGCAGGCGAGTGGAATGACCAGGCAACACAAGCTCTTTCCCAAGGGAGGGTGAACCCACAAACCAATGGTTTCCTGCCTGCACCACTGGTACAGAACTGGGGGACTCTGGGAAAGTGATTTAAATCAGCCAGAACGTGCCCCGAGCAAGTCCCTGCAGCTGCCCCTGTATTCACTGTGGGTCCCCCAGTGCCTCACCCAGCTCACAGCCTGTGTTCTGAACCCAAAAATAGTCCTCTCTGTCCTGCAGCCCCCGGGCTGCACAGGGCATGAAATGAGAAAAACACGCGGTTTCAACTGGGGATGGAAAACCCATCGAACACTCAGGACCCTGCTGGGGGAAGGGGAAAGGGAAGGGAAAAGAGATGGGAAAGGAAAAGGGAATAGGGCAAAAAGGAATAGAGAAAAAAGGAATAGGGAAAAGAAGGAAATGGAAAAAAAGGAGTAAGGAAGGGAAAGGAAAAGGGAAAAAAACAGGGAAGGGAAAGGAGAAAATAGATGGGAAAGGAAAGGATTGTTTCAAGGGAAGCAAAATGTTTCAGTAAAGGGCCATAAATGCAAACCTAAGCACTCTTTTTAG
>JAWWEU010000038.1:7749997-7820357 GCA_035583155.1 Acropternis orthonyx | reverse complement strand
ACCCCCTCCTGTGACACCCCCTGTGACACCCCCTGTGACACCCCCTGTGACACCCCCTGTCACAGCGTGGGGTTTGCAGCGCTGCCCCCATTATTTCCACTCGCTAATGGCACTCTCAGTCACAAGCAAGGCCAGCCAGACTCTCGCTAAAAAAACTCCCAGACCACGGCAGGGAATTTCTTTTCGAGCATAAGGAAACCAAACCGGGCATAATTCATGGAGTTTTAAGGCTTTTCTGTAACACCCTGCCCTCCGTCAGAGGAACCGGCCTGGGAGGGACTGATATGCAAGAACAACTTGCTGTTAAGGAAACTTCCAGTGTGAGGGAGAGATAAAAGGAGGAATAATGTCATGTTACAAAGGGCACGCTGGCACTCCAATAAAGGGGGTTGTATATGAAAATAATATCACAAAAATCACCTGTCTAAAAGCCCAACCTGGCTTAAAATCCCCTCTGCTGTTGTTCCTTAATGAAAATACTTGTTCTAAAGTTACCTTCTAATGTAACTCACAGCACCTCGTGCCTTGTGCTGCTCCCCTAAGCGAGCCTTTTGACGGGTTTCCAAGGAAAGTAGGAATAATGAGCCTGGTATCCTGTGTTTCATTTTTAAAAATGGCTTTTAAATAACAAATTTTTCGCCCCTCAGAGGAAGGTTTCTGTTCTCCATGGCAGTGCCCAGGCTTCTGCTTCCCCAGCTGTGATATGTGTTAAGAAAAAAAGGGAAGTGTGTTTGGTGCCAATGGCAGGAAGTGCCTGGATTCCCCCTGCTCCCAGATGCTGGGGATATTCATCCTGCCACCACGGAGCACCAGATCCCAGCTTGGTGCTTCTTGCAGATTCTGCCACACCACTGAGTCCTTTCCTGAAATATGGGCTTTGAGGGACTGCAGCTGATAAATTAAATTGACCTTTTTTTATTTTCCCTTTTCTGTATGAACATAAAGAAATTTTCTTTGATGCACTTGTTTTCTTGCAAGTGAGCAAGTGGTAAACTGAAATACACTGAACCTTTCCCAAGGAGGAAGGAGGCAAACCCAGCAGGGAAGCAAGAATGCTGTGTGCATTGAGCCATTACTCAGAAAAAGCTGCCTGTTCACATCCCTCTGCCACCCCCTCTTCATTTCAAAGACTAACTACTTCCTTCTCCTCCTCTCCCCTAGAAAAAAGGTTTTCTTCCCTATTTTTTAGTGGCAAGGCAATGCAATAGCAAAGGTATTGAAACCCAGTCTACTGAATAATAACTTAATGATGTGAGCCCTGTTCTGTTCCTTTTGAATGGATGGCTGCTTTGGCAGGAGAGCTGCTGGGATCTGCTCCCTGCTGGGAGGGATGGGAGGGTGGGGAAACCTGGATTGAAGCTGAACGGCAACCAGAGTGGTGTAAAACAGAACCAGGCAACAGGAATGAGGTCAGCGCTGCAAGTTTGTGAAATGTGGAGAAATTATATGCAGTTAAGCTGAGTTCAGGGACTAATAGTGAACACTGGGAGTATGTTTGGAGTTGTCTTTTAACTCCATTATTGCTCATACCTGTCCGAACAGTGCCACACCGTGCTGTGTTTAACTGGCATGATGAAACATGGTGCAGCATGGCAGAGGTCAAGGACATACACTGGCATCAAACCTCCTCTGTGTATTTTCAGTGTGCACAGTCACCTCCTGAAGGAGTGGAAGCTGACAAAGCATTCCTGCTAGTTTCACTTCCTGGCAAATGCATGAAACCTTGAACATTTGTTTTGGCTCTCTAGCAAAGCAGAGTGAACCAACCACATCTATTTCGCTTGTATCTGATGTCACATCTGAACGCAGGTCTCCAGAGGTGATCTATTAATGTCCTAAAGCATCGCACCATCTGGTTCCTCTTTGATGCGCAACATTTTGAATGCTTGGTTTAATCTCCCTGGGTTTCAGTAAATTATGTAAACTTGGAGGCTTGGCAGTGGGAGATGGGCACCATGAGGAGATGATTCAGTCATCAATATCTATTGGGCTCCCTTATTGCTGCCGTTACACTTCTTTCAGTGCTACTTACAAATGTTGCAAGTGAATAATTCATCACGCTGGGAGCTGCAAGTTAGTTTTGAAATTTGCCCACTCTGAGATTAGCTGTGACTAATCCATCCTTCCCAAACGTGGAAAAGCTAACTGGGTTTCTTTTCTGCAGGGTTTGGGTGATAAGTCAGAAATAAATTGCATGTATATGTAACTGTTGGTGCTGACATAAATCACATTTCCTTTTTTATTTCTGGACAGAATTGGAGCACCTTGGAATAGATGTGAGCACAAGACACGGCTCCAGCTAAAGCTGCCCTGGAACACCATGGCTGCCGCTCCTCATCTCAACTCGGACGCGCTCCGAGAGGTCCTGGAGTGCCCCATTTGCATGGAGTCCTTCACTGAGGAGCACCTGAGGCCCAAGCTCCTGCACTGTGGGCACACCATCTGCAAACAGTGCTTGGAGAAGCTCCTGGCAAACAGCATTAACGGGATACGGTGCCCCTTCTGCAGCAAGATCACTCGGATCACGAGCCTGGCTCAGCTGACTGACAACCTCACTGTGCTCAAGATCATAGACACTGCTGGACTGGGGGAAGTGGTGGGTCTCCTCATGTGCAAGGTCTGCGGGAGGAGGCTGCCAAGACACTTTTGCAAGAGCTGTAGCTTGGTTTTATGTGAGCCCTGCAAGGAGGCTTCACACCTGCCCCAAGGGCACAGAGTCATTGCCATCAAAGAGGCTGCTGAAGAGCGTAGGAGGGAATTTGGGATGAGGCTTGCCAGGCTTCGGGAGCTCATGGGTGATCTTCAGAAAAGAAAAGCAGCTCTGGAGGGTGTTTCGAGAGACCTGCAATCCAGATACAAAGCAGTTCTGCAGGAGTACAGCAAAGAAGAGCGCAAGATCCAGGAAGAACTGGCCAGGTCACGCAAGTTCTTCACCACTTCTTTGTCTGAAGTGGAGAAGGTAAATAACCAGGTAATGGAGGAGCAAGCCTACCTGCTGAACTTAGCAGAAGTGCAGATAATGTCCCGCTGTGACTATTTCCTTGCCAAAATAAAGCAGGGAGATATAGCTCTCCTGGAGGAGGCAGCAGACGAGGAAGAACCAGAACTGACAAACAGTCTCCCAAGGGAGCTGACTCTCCAAGAGGTGGAGCTCCTTAAGGTGAGCCACGTGGGGCCACTGCAGATCGGACAGGTGGTGAAGAAACCCCGGACCGTTAATGTGGAGGAATCACTCCTGGAAACGGCAGCATCCTCGTCGGTGTCATTTAGGGAGCCTGACCTGGTCCAAGAAGAGACCAGCTGCACACCCCATTCCTCACCAGCCAAGCCAAGGATGCCCGAAGCAGCCACGAGCATCCAGCAGTGCCACTTCATCAAGAAGATGGGCTCCAAGGGCAGCCTGCCAGGGATGTTCAACCTCCCCGTCAGCCTACACGTCACCACGCAGGGCGAGGTGCTCGTGGCAGACCGGGGCAACTTCCGAATCCAGGTTTTCACCCGCAAAGGCTTTCTGAAGGAGATTCGCCGGAGCCCCAGCGGGATCGATAGCTTTGTGTTGAGTTTCCTTGGAGCAGACTTGCCCAATTTGACTCCCCTCTCTGTCACCATGAACTGCCATGGCCTGATCGGAGTGACAGATAGCTACGATAACTCTGTCAAGGTGTACACCATGGACGGCCACTGCGTGGCGTGCCACCGGAGCCAGCTGAGCAAGCCCTGGGGCATCGCCGCGCTGCCCTCGGGGCAGTTCGTGGTGACTGACGTGGAGGGGGGGAAGCTCTGGTGCTTCACAGTGGACCGTGGCATGGGGGTGGTGAAGTACAGCTGCTTGTGTAGCGCAGTGCGCCCCAAGTTCGTCACCTGCGACGCTGAAGGGACCATTTACTTCACTCAGGGGCTGGGGCTTAACCTGGAAAACCGGCAGTACGAGCACCATCTAGAAGGAGGCTTTTCCATCGGCTCCGTGGGCCCAGATGGGCAGCTGGGACGGCAGATTAGCCACTTCTTCTCGGAGAACGAGGATTTCAGGTGCATTGCTGGGATGTGTGTCGATGCCAGGGGAGACCTCATCGTTGCTGATAGCAGTCGTAAAGAAATCCTGCATTTTCCTAAGGGAGGTGGCTATAACATCTTAATCCGGGAAGGACTCACCTGCCCGGTCGGTATTGCCATTACTCCCAAAGGGCAGCTCCTGGTGCTGGACTGCTGGGATCATTGCATTAAGATCTATAGTTACCACCTGAGAAGATACTCCACCCCTTAAAGGCATGGCTGTAAGCAAAGCCTCTCCTGGCAGCAGACATTCTTCCAGCCTCCCTGCAATCCGACAGGAACCAGTGTCAAAGCCTTCAGGAAGATTGTGCCATAACCAAAGGGGATTTGGCATAGGGGCCATCATGTTTTTTGTTTAGAAACAAAATAGCTTCTGTGATGGTGGTGATGGTGATCTGCTTTTTCTTCTTTTTTTTTTTTTTTATATAAAATCCATACAATAAGAACAAGTGTGGGGGAAACGATCCATCCTTTGGAGTATTGGTTCCTTGCTAAGTGACTGGTCACTCCATAAACCTTCTCACCTGCTTAGGCCACATCTCCTGCACTTCCAACTTTAACCATTGTGTCTTTCTTTGTGCCATAAATGCTGAGTGACTGCTCTAAACCCCCTTTCCTTACAGACCTAGTGAGGCAATCCTCCTCTCTCTGTGGTACTCACAAGGAACTGGGTAGCAGTTGTCTGGGCAGGTCCCAGAGAGAGCAATTTGGGATTGCACCACTGCACAAAACAAAATAGCCCTCGTCAGCCACACGGAGATGGAGCTTTACTTCCACCCTGACAAGGGACAGTTGCCTCTCTCCTGTTTTTCTGGTGTTCAGGAGATCACCCTGTCGTGCCATTTGTGAGCTGTGTCTGTTCCATGTGAAGTGAGTACTGTGCAATTGTGGGAGACCAACCTGAGCCAGAAAACTGCCCTCTTTACTACTGAGTAGTAAGAAAATGGGTTTTATTACTACTCAGAGTCCTGCTATGTAGAAGGGGGTAAAAAGTGAGAGGGTTGAAGGAAAAAAAAAATTGAGGGGGAACCTAGGGTTGCTATTTACTGCTGTTTTATTAATTAAATGTTTCCTGGAAACTGTCTTTGGAAGGTGTATCTGGTTTCATGGAGGTGGGGGGGGGGGGGGGGTGGGAAGGGCTGGGGGAATGAGACTGGGAGATTGTAGAAAATGAGATTAAGTGCAACATATTGTATGTTCACCTGCACTTCACTACTCTGCATTCCAGACCACTGCATTTAGCAATAGGTTTCCACTCATCTGCACCTCCGATGTGCAAGTTACTCACTGCTGAGATAGGGATGGGGAGGAGGGGACTATTTCACTTCTATTTTTTTCATACTTGGAAGCACATCCATTGATGCACTGCCTTTTTTTTTTCCCTTGCACAGCAAAACACTATATTCCTCAGATTATTTTTTTCTTTTACGGCACCAGCAGGCACCAGAGTTGCTGTTCATCACGGCTTTGGGCCAAATGAAGCACAAAACTGCAGCTGTGTGAACCAAGGCCCCCACAGTGCTACTCTCCTGGCTGATAAATGTGTACCTCAGTGTGGTGCTGCTCGCCCGGAATAGTTTATTGAAGGAAAGATGCATTTAAATAGGGCACAGTGGTAGCATGTTAATCTGCCACAGATAATAGTTACACTGCAGTGCATTTATTTGTTGCTATCAACAACGTAGTTGCAAATTTGGGGGCACGACAGACAATATAAAAGCTGATTTTATGGTGGCTGCCGTGCTCCAGCAAATTGTTTGCTACTTGTCCTACAACATGTTTGCAACAGGTGAATCTTTTTTTTTTAAGCTCCCATATAACTTCCCCTAATGAAACAGCAAAGTGAAACAGGCTTTTGAGCTGCTGCTGCTCCACATGGGTGTTTGGCAGTTTCTTCTTTGCAGAAGAAGTGCTGGGAGCAGACTGTGGTGGGATTTTGGTTTTTTTTCCCTCTTTCTGTTGTGCTCAGCCAGAGTGCTGAAGGGGCCAGCACACAAACACAGCTGTGTGATGGAGCTGCCCCTCTATCCGCGCAGCTTCTGATTTCTCTTGCCATAATGCACTGGAAAACTCTCATGGAGAAGGGAGCTAAGACAGGAGGTGGTCGGTGGTGCTGAGGGAGCCCAGGGGACTGAACCCCGCTCCCCTCCTGTGTGTTTGCCAAGGCTGCCAACTTGCACATCACTACTTATATTCTCTGCTTCTCTTTTTTTGGGAGGGAGGGGGCAGTCACCCAGGGCATGTGACAGCAGCTTGGGGAGCCTTTTTCATCCTGCATGTGTGTTTTGGGCGATGAGGACGATTACTGGGCCGTGCTGCAGTTAATGACATTGTAACTCAAGGCGTTTTTCCAGTATTATGGCAATGGCAGCTCCTCTCCTTCTGATGTCTTTTAAACATTTCTCCTGCTTCCAAGAACTGCTCCAAGCAGAAAGCTACTGTGGACCTGAATAACTGAAGCAATATTATCTATGATAATATGTACCTCTGTCATTTTCTGTTCCCATGGATATTTTTTTTGCAATAAACAGCACACTACTAGCAATAACATTTCCTGGAGTGCTTGAAGGGACGCAAAAGCTGGTCCAGTAAACTGAGCAGCTGGTTACCCCAGCCTGTTCCTGGTTACAAAGTTCAAACAAAGCATCTGTCATCTGTTTCTCACTCAGAGAATTAAGAAAAATAACACTACCCTGTGATGCACTGGTGGGCCAGGAGACTGCGATCGGCACCTGGGCTGTGTCTCACCTGCAGCTCTTCTAGTCTGTGCTTTCAGGCAGAAAAGGGAAAAAGAAAACCTGCTGTTCCTGCCCAGGGTCTGCATGTCCCCTGACAAAACTCAACAGTGACTGTGAGATGATTTTGCAGAGCTCTATTTCTTGCTGTGGTGCCCCCACACAGTGTTGTGATCGTCTACCAAATGAGGAGTAATTAAGGATTGTGTTGAAATACTTTGGCTCTTGCTCTGTACCTGGAGCAAGAGCTTGTCTGGTCATACGTATGTGTTTGGTTTTTAAAGATTGTGTAATAAAGGAAAAATTGATCCAATTAAAAGTGCATTGCAAACAGCTCATTTTCTTATTAAAACACTTCATCTCCTCCCTTTGGTGGCAGATTGGATTTTACAGCCAGTGGGGATTAGACTGGGAACACAATGGCTACGAGACCCCTTTTATGCATCAGGTTGCGGAGGATAAATCTGATTGTGGAACTCTACCTGACACTTCCCTACCCACCTCATAAACAAATGCTCAGGTTTCCTACCTTAATTCATGCTGATACTCCCACAAGGGCAGTATCTTCCTTGTCACCACAGCCAATACCTGATGTTTCAAAGGGCTGGTTCAAGTGCACTGGCTCCAAGTGCCAGGCAACAGGATATGGGAGCCTGGCTGAAGGCTCCAGCCCCTTGTGTCCCTGCATCATCCATGAACTGCCAACCCTTTGCTTAACAAGGGGCTTGGGGACCTGTGGCACAGCCCGTGAGGGACACCCAGAGACGTGTCAGGAGCTGAGGGCTCAGCTGGAGGACCCCACACTTTACATGAGGGTATAAAAGCCCAGGATTTTACTGGTTTGGCATCCCTCCTCAGTGGCATCAGCTCAGGCTGTAACTCTGTTGTTACACAATAATTAAATTATTTTAAGGATCCAGACATCTGAGACTCTGCTATGGGAAACCTGGGGCTGAACTAGTGAGGAAACCTGGTCTGACTGTGAGTGTGGGGGCGTAGCTGTGAAGGGGGCCTCAGTCCCAGCTCAGGGGTGGCAGTGTGATGGCCAGAGAGGCTCCTGGATGTTCAGAGGAGGAAATTTCCTTAACAAGGTACATCAGCAGCATGTGCAGGTTCTCCCCTGGTCCTGCCACCCATCTGCATTTGCTGCTCTGGGTGAAGGATTTCATCCCTTGGGCTCATCTCAGGTGACAGGACGCAGCAATTTGAACAGGTATGAATTGCTGGTTTATCAAACATATTTGATCCTTGCAGAACAGCTGCCGTGTGGTGCTGTTAGTCTTACCCTGTCACTATCTCACAAGTTTTGGTCTCTTAGGGTAGAACAACTAAGCCACGGACATTGTCTGGGGCAAAAACAGGAGTTAGGGTTCCTAAAGGGACAAGGGGGAGAGCCTGTTCCTTAATCAAAGGGGACAGAGCTACAAAAGTGAAAATAAAACCAGATGCTTTGGAGTAGTTTCTATTGCATGGCTTAAGTGATTTTTCTGGGTCATTACTCAATGTGAGGATTTAAAGTTATTTCATTTTGCACAACTAATTACTCGACTTGCCTGACAATTCTGGATTACAATGAGCAGTACATAAGGTCATTTAGCAGACTGAGTCACAGCACATATTTCAGTCTAAACTGAATTTCACGGCAACCAGTTAGATTGCTTTTACCTCCTCTGAACAAAATGTCAAAATCGGAGGGTTGGAAATAAATGTGACAAGCAAGAGTTACAAAGGTAACAGAATAGTTGTTTACAGGGACAGATCTCAAGAACAGGGAAATTCTATACGCCTTACTTCTCACCAAGCAGGTATAAGGGAAACCCATTATCTCCTTTAACAGATGCAAAACTCGCCCTACAGCTTTCTTAATGCACCTAATTGTGTCTAGGAAAGGAAAACTAAAGCTTCCCGTGGACTAGTTCAATCTTAATTGTGTTAATGGCAGTATCAGACCCAAAGGGAGACGAATAAAGCCTTGAAAGGACAGGAAGGACCCACACACCTTACTCAGAGGAATATGGACTACTATTTTAGCATAGCTCCAGGCTCTATCCTTAATTTTATGAGGATATTTATGAAGATAAATACAGTTTATGAAGATCTCTTGTCAAAACTGCTGAATTCACAGGAGAACATGTAAACTGCTGCCACTTAAAGGTAAATGCAATTAATGGCGTGTGGTCCAAGACAGGAGAAGCAAGTACTGGGGAGGGCAGGGGGCAGAAAGCCTTAGGGATTGTGACAGGACCTGCCAGAACACGGCACCTCCACGGACTATTTCCATAAATTACCTGTTCCTGAGAGGGAACATCTCTCCCATCTGCAGGAACCACAGACTCAGCTTGCTGAGCGCCCAGTGTGGCCAGGAAACCTCAGCCAAGGAAACTCTAGATAGAGATCACAGGAAATGCAAGAAAAACAAACATTTCCCTCACTGCAGATCGAAAGCAATGTACCAGCTGGGCAGTGAAACCCTCTGGATCTGCTCCACCCATGCGCAGCATATCCGAGCCCATCAGCATCCCTCCCCGCTTGCCAGCTGGGCTTCTCCAGTGGGAACGCACAAGCCAGAACAGCTCTTGGGGAAATCTCACAGGGGCTGCCAGATTTTGCAATCAGAGCAGCTCTTCCCTTGCCCTAACCACCTCAACCAGCCAGCCAGCCAACCAGGCGCCACGGGGTAACCAGGTCTCTGATAAACCTGTATCAGTGAATGAAGTGGTTCCTGGCAAGTGGATTTGCTGGATGGAGGGGTCATTCTCTTTCCTCCTGTACATTTCCTGAGTCCCTGTGGTGGGGTGACTCCCATCCTCCACCTCCAGTTTTATTACTGAGAATGGCATTATATGGTGTGGAGCAGCCCAGTTTTAGTCAGCAGCCCTGGCTGTGTCCCCTCCTAACACCTCACCCACCCCAGCCTAGTGACTGTGGGGACAGAATGGGAAAAGAGGAAGCCTGGATGCCATGCAGGCACTGCTCGGCAGCAGAAATCCAAAGCACAGCACCACAGGGGCTGCAAAAAAGCCAGTTCTCTCCATCCCACCAGGCCCGGCACATTCTTGCACACAGCAGGACATGGCTGAGGGCACCACGTGTGCCCCAGCTGCCAAACAAAGATGCTCACACAACTGGTACCAACTTAATGAGGTGCCATCAGTGTTAAATGCTGGCTTCAATGGGCGAGAAAACCGATGTGGGCTCCCGTGGCACAGATCAATGGCTGGGTCTATCTCAAGGTCTGTGCTCAGAGGCCACTCGATGAGCTAAAGCACAGCCTGGCTGCACAGAGCCAGAGCAAGCAGCCCAAAAAATGGGCCTTTAATCACCCTGTGTGAAATAAAATTGGAGTTTGCTTGGGTCTGCTCACGGACTGAGGCTCTTCCTGGGAGGCAGCCTGGGGGATGCTCCCAAGCCAGCCCCGGGACAACACAGTGAGTGCAGCTGTGCCTCCATGCCCATCCAGCTCTCTCATTTGCAGGAATCACTCCTGCAGATCCTTAGGAAAAAGGTGTGCTGGTTTCAGCTGGTGTAGAGTTGATTTTCTTCACAGTGGCTACTATGGGGCCATGGTTTGGATTTCTGAGCTTAAACCACGACACAAGGGTGGGCTGCTCTGTCACCTCATTCCACCCGCTTGCAGGAGGAAGGGGAACACTTTGCACTCCTTGGGGCTGCTCACACCAGCAATGACAGCAGCACCAACTCTGTGCTATCCCTGGTGAGAACTGCATCCCTTTCCCCTCCCCTTGGCTGAAGGAAACACTCCACAGACACCGACCCACATCCCAGGCTCTCGTGCCAGCAGTGTGCACGGTGTTTGGGCGGCTCTAGCCTCGGCACAGAGCCGGCGCCTGGCCCGGTGCTGTACAAGGATCCTGGCTGCCAGCAGCGTGGTCTCCCCTTCAAAACCATGTTTTCAATTAGGGCTCAACATGCAGATTGTGCCTTTATTGGTGGAGGCCTCCTCCCGAGGCCCAGAAATTGATTTATGAAGTTGATTAAAATATTAAAATAATCTTGTGCAATGCTGCAAACACCGTGCAATGTGTATTTTTCTCATAGTTGGTGTCATTCCAATTAGCTCGAGAATCTCCTCTCCCCCTCCTCTTGTGACCTGCTTTGTTCACTAACAAATTACAGTTATCCTGGCCCTACTTTTGTATTTATTAGAGATGATGCATATGTGTGCTCGCTGAGCAGTTTCGAATGGGCTGGTGAGCAGTGGGAAGCCAGGGCTGTTCTGAGTGGAGAAGGCATCCAGAACTGTCTGGCTGGAGCTATTTATTCTGATCTGCCTTATGTCACTGGCAAAATGAGGGTAAACCAGTGGAGAAGCAGGGAGTAAAATCTATCCATCATGAATAGCAAGCTCTCCCTCTTGGCTAACTGGGATTTCTGCAGGAGAGAGCCATGGGTTTCTCGTGACACCCTCTCTGTCCACAAGCTGATCTCCACTGGTATCATCAAGAGCCCTGAACATTCTCGATGTCTTTCCAAGAGCATTTTCTGGCCATCAAAGAGCTAAGTACAGCACTGGTGCCCTCTGCACTGCCACAGCCCCAAAGTTCACCCCGCCAGTTACCAAAGCCACCGATGGAGCCACAACAAAACACATGGTCGGAGCCAGAACCCAGTGCCTAAATGCTGCACAGTTAGGCATTAAAAGTTTATGTCCAGGCATTACACACAAACCCCCAGGGGATCTGTGAAGTCCCATGAGTGCCTTCGTGGTTCAGAGGCAGTGGGAAGGATGTTCTGGATCCTGCCCTGGGGCAGCCCTGTGAGCGGCACAGGGCGGGCACAGCTCCAGGAGTGCGGGCAGGAGCCGGGTGCGGAGCGAGGGAGCCGCGTCAGGCAGCTGCATACCATGGACTAAAATGGAAATTATCCTGTCAGTGAGGCCCTGCCTGCCTTCAGGCCCTGTGCCACCACAGGGCTTTACAGCCGAGCCCTGGGAGCCACTGCTGCCCTCCATGGAGAAGGTGGGAGCTCAGGAATGGGAGATACTGCACCATCAGATCAAGCATTGCCACCGCTCATGTCCCCTCTGGCCCCAGCACCGTGAAGCAGCAGTGATGCTCACGGCAGGCTGGGACTGCAGTGGGTGCCTCTCATTCCCACCAGGCATCACTTGAGAAAGCCGTGTCTGAAGTGATGGCACTGGGACCACGGGGCACTCCATATCTGGTCCCAAACACCCGTGTTTGCCCCAGGATTCCAGGGATGGTCCCTGGAAGATTAGTAACATCACGAGTACATAAACAACCCACCTCCATGAGGCTTTCTCCTGCTAAACAGGGGCATTGCTATGATAGACTTCATTTATCACTATTTAAAACCCAAACAAACGAGTACAGGGTGTTATAAATGCAGTTACAAGATAAGCTGCACTGGGAAAACAGAGAAAAAAATGAGCCAGGAGCAAAGGAGGTGGCGCGTGGGAGCACATCTCTGTTTGTTGGCTCCCATGGAGTGAGGCCACTCCTGGGAGCACCTGCAGGGCAGGATTCAAGTGCCTTGATGACCTCTGTCGCCATCAGCCTAACAATGGGCCCTGTGATACACCACAGATGTTTTTTGAAGGCAAAAATATCAGACCCGGGGAATATCCCCAACTCCCTGGAGGAGAGAGATGAATTGGCAAATGGAAGGCTATAGTGATAAGGGAGTTTTTATAAACATAACCTAATTGTATTACTTCAAAGTCCTGAAGTTTATTGCCCTGTTTAATGATGTGTCTCGTTATTTATAGTGTAGCACAATGAGTCTGCTATTGATTTAATGCACTTCCTTAAAGACTGTCATTGTCACAAGCAATAAAACAAAGCCATTCTGAGACAGCTCATTTATGTCACATCTCCATCAGCCAACCCCGAGCACCCCTGGCGTGTGGGGGCCACTGTGGTGAACTGGGTCACCCTGGGGAAGGATGGAACCAGAGTGCAGAAGCTGAAGGGCAGGGGCTGGCAGGGTGTGTTTGCCTGGCTCAGGGATGCTGCCACGGGGCATGTGCCACTGTCTCCTGACAATGGGCACTCAGTTTGGGACAAGTCTCCTGCCTGAGCCCGCTAATGGGGGGGTGAAGGTATATGCATAGGGGACAAGGAATGATGGATGGAAAACATCACATGACAACTGGCATTTGTGGCCCTGGCCATTCCCACCGCCCTCCTTACCTTTCTGGTACTGGAGCCAGAGCTGCTGCTGGACCTTCTTGCTGGGGAAGTGGATGGTGCAGCTGAACTCGGAGCCATACAGCGCCTCTGCGATGTAGTGGGAGCCAAACTGCTGGATGAAGGACAGCAGCTCCTCCCGGCTGCTGTCCTTGTTTAGGATCTTCAGGATGTTTGCAAAGCCTGTAGGAGGAAGGCAGGGGATGGGTGGGTTGGCCAGGCAGGGCTGGCAGCCACAGCCCAGGGGAAATAGCCCCACAGGATCCCTGTTCAGGTCATACAAGTCCCCACGTGAGTGCAAAGTGCAGTTCCTCCTCTCCTACCTCCCTGGTCTACCTGATCCTTTGGAACCCACAGCCTGTTATAACACTGGGCTGTGGCTCTGAGTTCTTTCTATGATTCCTCTCCCTAAGAGACTTCTCAAAGCATTTTACAGGGATGTTTACATGGACATGTGTGCACACACACACCCCCACACACACACCCACACACACCCCCCCACTCCTGCCAGCTCCAGTCTGTTGGCACATCATCAACGCTCTCCCTAGAGGATGTGCTTGCCCCTTGCTTGGCTGTATCCATAACCAGAGGTGCTCCATCTGTAGTGCAAACACCCAGCACAACTGAAAACTATTTTTAGGAGAGCTGAAGACAGCCCAGAGGGACACACAGGGCTGGGCTGATGGCAGCTCTGGGGGTGCCAGGGGTTGGGGCATCACTTGGGCAACATCCATGCAGACAGTGGGGACCTCTGGCATGGGACAAGGACATGGACCCTCGCTGCTCTATGGAGGTGAAATATCCTGAAGGCACTGGTGACTCCACAGCACCTCGGCATCATTTAGAACTGGCTGATATCATCGTTTTGGTTCAGTGGTGGAACGGAAAACATACTGCAAGAAAATACGTCATAACTGTCACCAAAATGAGATTATCTGCCTGGTTGGTTGCTTGGTTTATTGAAAGGGAAGGTTGGTTTAATAAAAAAGCCAGAAGAATTCATTTTGAGCTGAACCCAAGTATTTTTTTTTCCAGCTCCAAGCAGGTTATTTCATTTTAGGGCTGTGCAGCCTGTTAGCACTAAATCTTTTTTTTCCTTTCTCTCTCCATTTAAGAACTGGTTGATTTTTAAATAAAAAATGCTATTTTGAAATGAAAAGGCAAAACACTTCAGGTCGCAACAAAATGTTTCAGCATTTCTGAAACAAAATGTGTAGCTATAAAAATGTGGAAGTGACATGTTTTGACATTTGCAGGATCCTCCCACCCACCCCTTCTTCATCTGCGATTCCCGGCTTTATATGACCTGCTTTTACAAGTGCTTTGGGTCCTTTTGATAGCACATTTTTTCATGTACTTACTGATTTTCATACATACACGTACATACAGCCTCCCCCCACGAATCCTCCCCGCAGTGCTGCTTATTGGCTTCATTCTGACTTTGACCCCAGCTCTCGGCTGTGTGGCTGAGCCACACAAAGTCCCTGCCTCAGTTTCCACCCTGTAAAAAGGAGGAAAATCTCTCTGCCTGCCTCTGCAGGGAGCAGACCCTGGAGGTGGGAAATGTCAGTGAGATGCTTGGGGTAGAAGACCACCTCCCACCCGCCTGCCCATGCAGACACACGTTTCCCTGCCCCTCAAGTCCCTCCTCACCTGCAGAGAGGGTGATGGAGCTGAGCTTCACCCTGTAGAGGTTGCTCCTGACCCGCCAGTGCTGCACCATGGGGTAGCCCATTGCCTCGTCGTACTTGATATCCCCTGCAAAGGAAGAGCTGGTGGGTGACTGCACTGACCTGGTGACCACGCTCTGGGGATTTGCTTGATGCTCCCACCAGGCTATTGCTTTGTAAGGGGTGAGAAATGGGATGGCAGGAGGGAAGGAAACCTCCTTGGCAGTGATGCCACGGGGTTCTCGGGGCTGCTGGCAGGACCAGCAGTGTGATGGTTGAGCCTGCAGACAGCTCATGGGGATGGAGATGCTGCCGTCTGTGTTGGGATGCACTCACACAGCCCTTAGATTATTTCTGCCCCGGGCACACAGGAGGGATGGCACAAAGGACCCTGAGATAACAGGGGTGCTGGTGCCCCTCAGGGGCCATGCCCAATCCAGGGTGGGAGGGGTTCTTGCTCCTGTGCTCGTCCCAAGGGACACTGAACCTGGGGGCAGCTCGTACCAGTGAGAAGCTGGAGGTCGGGAAGGGGCTCCGAGAGGACACCACGGCACTGCTCCTCCACGGGCAGCGGGATCACCAGGAGCCCATCAGCCAGCTGTGGGAAGTCCTTGATGAAGTTATTCTCCCTGCAGAGAGAAAAAGACAACTGCAAAGCAACGATGCAGGGCACGGCCAGGCAGCAGGGCTGAGCTGCTCGAGAGGGAAAGGGACATCTCCTGGAGCAGGAGCCCTACCAGGGAATGGGGTTTGCAGCTCTCACTGCCAGCCATCCCTGGCTGTGCAGCCCTCTGAGGTGATGCTTAATGAGCTCCCAAGGGGACCACAGCTCCATTAGCACTCCAGAGACATGGAACTTCTCTCAGCCTAGGGACCCAGCTACTGATTTTGGCCCAGATTTTCAAAGTGGGCCACTGGAGAGGGGATAGACAGTGGTGAGGAGAGAGCAACAACTGCTACACCCCAAAACTGCCCCTTTCCACACCTGCAGGATCTTGATATGGACAGTGAGCAAGCACCAGACCAAGCCCTGCTGGGGCTCCCCACCCCAGGCAGCATCAACACCCCACAGCTTCACCCCACTATGACTCGCTCTCCAAAAGGAGCGAAAAGTACATTTACAGACAGGCACCAAAAAAACCCCACTATCGTGTACAGCTCACAGTGCAATTTTACCACACATGCAGGATCTTTTCTAACCTTGGCAGGTATAACACTGTATAATAGGCCCCTAATGAATTGTTTCTAGAACAACGGTACCAGGGAAATTATTTGAAATGGTGAACAGACAGGTCTCTGGGAGACGAGCCTCCCCCAGCAAGCGAAATGTCTCACGCCTGCGCAAAGGAAACAGGAGGGGGGATTTTAAATATTGATCTTAGAGCCAAAATATAGGCCAGGAGGCTCCACGTCCTCCGGGTACGGAGACAAAAGGGCAGCAGAGCAGAAGAAAGGGAGGTTCCTGCAAAATCAGGTCAGCCCCAGGAGCCAGGGGGAGGTTCAGGCTGGCACCGCCTGCCCCAGCTGCATTTTTTGGAATAGATTCTCTGTTAAACAGCAGCTGGTTTCACTCACCTTCCCTGGTTTTGCTCCCTGTAGCCCGTTCCTAGGGGGATGCTCCAGCATCCCAATATCATCTCAGAAGTGTGGACACCCTGGCTACCTCCATGAGTCTGACTGCAGTGAGATGCTGAGTTCATGGAACACTTCCCCAGGGTCCTCCCACTGCTCCAAGGCCAGTATATGGCAAGTACAACTTGCACCAGAGGTGAGCAAGAGGCCATAGCACTGTGCAACCAGACTGGGGATGTTCCCAGCCCCGAGGCAGATGAACAGCACAAGGATGAGCAGCTGCAGATGGGAACATGAGTGGGGTCCAGAAATAGTTCAAGGACAGACTGGATGGGTCTCTAAGTGTCCCTGCCCATGGCAGTGGGGTTGGAACGAGATGATCTTTAAGGTCTCTTCCAACGCAAACCATTCCATGATTCCCTGCGGCACAGACAGCAGCCTCCCTCCTGCTACACCCCCATCTCAGAGCTGCCGGCACCTGATTGTGTCTCAGAAGCTTCATTTTAGGCACTGCCAGAGAAAAAGTGTTTTGTCTGTCTGAGGGGAAAAGCCTCTTGCTCACACTGTGCTCACAAATCTCCTATTGATCCTGCTGGGCGTGGGATCCCCGTGGCACAGTGTTCTGCTGCTCTGAGCCCTGTGCTGTCTCAGTGGTGCAAATGGGGAACCGCAATTATTGCGAGAGTCGGGAGCCGTGTGGGTGGTACGGGAAACAGGGCTGCAAAATTAGGCATGTCGGGAGGGAACAGGGGAAGAAACGTGTTGGAGTCTCTGCTGCTTTGCCTCAGCAGAACAGGGAAAACATCAGTGCTGCCAAATCCCAAAGCCATGGAGAAGTGTGATGCTGCACTGGGAAAGTGGGATGCAGCTGCACTGAGCCCACCTGCCACCCTGGAGCATTGGGACTGTCCCCTCCCTGATGGATCAGCCCCATACTCTGCACCAGGGCTGAGCACAGGGCCCAGGAGAGCCACTGCCTGCCCAGCCCCACATCCCACCTCTGAGAGGACCAGGAAGGGATGCCCAAAAGGTCACTGGCTGGTGGCACCTTCCCAAGTGCTGTCCCACATGAGGGGACAGACCTGACATGCCAGAAAAGCTCAACCCCAAGGGACAGAAACACCTGGCATGGCAAAAGACCATATTGACCCATTGCCCTGTACCCGAGCACGGGACAAGATGCAAAGAAGCATCACCTCCTGTCAACTCACCTGGACCATCTCACTGCCCATTCCATGAGCCCCTAAAGCAGCTGTCCCTGGGCATAAGTCCAGCTCATCCTTGAGACAGGACAGCCCCAGGGGCTGGTGGTCCATGTGTGGGCAGCTAAGAAGGGAGGAGCTGGACAAGACACTCACTGGCACAAGGGGACCTGCACATAGAAGCTGCCACTTCTATGAGAAGGCATTTAATGTACAGCTGTGCTCTGCATGGCTGATCCTGTAATCCATTTGTTTAACTGCTCTGCACTTGAAAGGTCAAGGAAAAACAAAGGGCAAGTGGGAACCAAGGCGTGGGCACACAGACCGACGTGCTCCCATAAAAGGAGGGAGCCGCAGTGCAAGGCAGGACTTCAGCAGCACTTTCATGATTAATTTTTGCTACCAAACCCTTCCTGCACCTCTTCCTCTCTCCCCACACCCAGCTCCCTGCCATCCCAAGGCAGGGAGGAGCTGAAGCCATGCAGGGGGAGCACTCACTGGGCACAGGGTCTGAGCACAGCCCAGCCCCTCTGCAGAGCCCCTGCTGCCTCTGCAGGTGCAGGATGGCAAACCAGGAGCACAGGCGATGGGGACACACCAGGCAGGGGACACTACTGCCAGGGTTGCCCCGGGCATGGCATTCCTGGGATCTGCAGCCGGCAGAGGGCTGAAGCTCCTCTTCCACGGGGCCTTAATAATAACCCTGTGGCTTGCTCACTGTGGAGGCACAAAAGAGAGTTCCTGCCAGGCTTTTGTGCTCTCTGGAAGCTCTGATCAAAGCCATCGGGCTCTGTGCGAGGGGCACAGACACGGGCAGGGATGTGACAGCATCCCTGTGCATGTGCCTCCATCTGCTCCCTGCCGAGCCGCTGGCACCTCTACACAGATGCAGGACCAGGTGTGGGATTCACACCTGGGGCTCCCTGCTGTCCCCCAAGAGGCAGTTCCTACCAATCATGGAGCCAGGTTTATTCCAATGGGATCAGGGGAGAGCCAGGCAAAACTGCTAGACCCACAACATCCTCCTCTCTTTCTTGTTCTGCTGGATATTCATTGGAGCAGGAGCACGCCGCTGTCTCCAGTGTGATGCACATGGAATCCACCCACGGCACAGCCTGGGCATCTGAGCATCTCCCGGGGCATTGTGCAGACACTGAGTCATTACACAAGGAAATGCACTTTCTCCCTCCCAGTCCCAATCCCCAGCAGCATCTGACCCAGAGTACGTGCCTGCCTTCGAGGGAACTGACTTCAATATAAATGAATCTGATGCTGGGAAAGGTCAAGTAGCCAAAGGCTTTAGCAAGCTCTGGTACTGGCAGGGTGGGCAGAGGAGGAAGGTAGTCATTTGGATTAAACTAAGCTCAAAATCCTGGCCTTGATGGACACTTGTTGTAAGCTTGGCCAAGTCATAAAACATGCCCATTGCCTCTGGTGACACACACAACTGACAGCAGCTCCCCTGTCTCAGGGTGCTGGTGAGGTAATGGCAATTAGCGGCTGCTCAGGTACCAGGAGGAGGACTCAGGCAGTGAGATCCTGCTGTGCCACTGTTGTTCTGTCCTTGTAAACCCAGGTACACAAATGTTTTTGGGGACTCTGACCTCAAACAACACGCCCAAGGTCAAGCTGTCAGCCGTGGTGCGGTGCAGTGCAGGGCTGCGCTGCTGTGCTCTGCAGTGCTGGCAACATCTCACACAGCCCACGGGAAGCTTCCAAAAAGGATCAGTGTCCCACAACACCCCTGAGCAAAATGGGCTTTTGTGGGAGCAGGAGAGCCTGATGTAGGGACTGGGGAGCAGCCGGAGTCCCGTGGTCCTCCTGGATGGGGTCACAGCTGGTAGATCCTGGTCCATGGCACAACTAGCCTGACCCTGGGGCATTGAATCTCCTCGCTGAGATGCTGAAAGCCAGGGCCAAGCTTGCAGTGGGATTCTGGCCTGCAGCAGGGTAAGATCAGCTGATGGCTGATCATTCATTTAATTTTCCTGTTAGCAACACCCGCTGGGTGAAGGAGCAGCTTCTCCTCCTTGGCTCAGTCAGCTGTGGATTCCTCCCTTCGCACTCTGCTCCCAAAGGACAAGGCCTCAAGGACTTACTCTGCCCAACAACACTTTTGGAGACCCTCCTTGCACCTGTACAACTCCCACTGCAAATCCAACCACCAGCTGGCATGGGGATTCCTGCCACCACCCACAGTGGATACACACCCTGCATCGCAGCAACAGGGCAAGTATATTCACAAAGGGGTAAATACATATATGCATATATATATATATATAAAATGACCCCACAAGTGATTAGCTTATGCCCTGAAGCGTGAGATTTAATTACCCTTATCTGTGCCAGCACAGCTACAAATGTTAATCACATTATCATCCTGTGAGCTTATGTTCAGCAAAGTGCCTACGCGAGGACGGCGCTTTCTGCTATGCAAGTCTGAGAGGACGCCTGCTCCGGCAAAGAATTATTTATTAATCTTTTTTCTTTCTGTCCCACACTGGCTCAGCGAGAACATGATGGATTTGCAGTTATTTAGTGCCAGCTTTTCACCCAACTTTCCCTCGGAGAAGCTTCCTCCTGGCTGCAAGCTCAGGAGAGCCCAGTCGGCATCGGACACAGGGACATTGAGAAATAGCTTCTTTTTAGCTTGTCATCACCAGAAAAATTGATCTGGAGTCACTGAGAGACAGAAAAGAGGGCGTCCTGTTGCCACAGCCACTTAGGAGAAGGTAAGCACACTGTAAATCTCCCCCCCCATATGTCTCTGTGACCTCAGGCATGCGTGAATTATAAAGGTTTTAATGCAGATCCTCTGAACCAGCAGTTACTTACTCCAAATTTACTAGACATTAATTTCAGCGAGGCCCCATTCCTATAGAATGAGAAAGGATAAAAAAGGTGACACTGGTGAGGTTTTGCCTCATACTGGAGCCCCTTCCAGCTCCCCAACTTTGCTAATCACTGTTTGCAATGATGAATGGTTTTACCAGGCTGTGGGGAGAGAGAGGAGACACAACCCAGACCCCTTTGGAGCAGCCGCAGCCATCGCCCCCATCCCTCCATCAGCCCCTGATGCTGCAGGTAAGACCCTGTGCTGCCCATCCCTTCATGTCCCCAGCGTGTCCCACTTCAGTGCCAGCAATAAACAGCCTGACAATATTCAATAGCTGCCTTACCCCCTGGTTCAGGGAGAATTAGCATTTAAATTGAGGTGTTTGAGAGGTAAATCACGCCAGCGCTGGGATGCAGTGCCTGGGGGGATGCACGGTGCTCCTCAGGCCAGTGCGATGGGTCTGCATGGATGGTGCTCAGCACCATACCCTCCATGTGCCCTTGGACTGAGCCCCAAAACCCTCCGTGGGGCTGGGAGTGACTGGGACCCTGTTCCCACCCCCTCCTGCCCCTTTGGATTGGGCTCTAGCTTCAGAGCTCTTTGATCCCAGCACTGGAACACTAATTGTGGTGCCACACTGGTACAGCTGTGAGAGACCATCAGTGGCAGCACTGTGGCTCCTCTTCTCTCATTGTGCCCATTTTGGGGACAGTGAAGAATGGGAGGGGACTGCAAGAGCCAGGACAAAAGGTGGTGGCTCTCACCATGGACCATGGATGGGAGCAGGAGCTGCAAACACCACTAGTGCCTGTGCCCCCAGGCACATGGTGCCATGCAAGGGCCCCGGCTATGGCAGGATGATGGTGACAGCCAGGAAATGACAACTGGACATGGGACTTTAAGATCTGAGACATCAGTGACAGCCAGACAGAAGGGCACAGGTGGTGGAACCAGCACTGCAGGGAAGGGGATTCCTTCCTAGTGAACAGTTTATTCCTTGTAAAACAGGAATTCAGTTGATCCAAAGGTATTTGTCAACTCTGCTTGAAAAACCTGCAGAACCTGAGCAGAGATTTTTTCGGTGGTTTCTTCAAGTACAAAATAGATGGAGGAAAGACAAATAGTTCTCATTATGGCACTGCCACCACCTCTGTTCCTCCCAGCGTGTCCTGCACCTCCCTGGGAGCTAAAGGCAAGTTTCAACAGAGATTGTGACTGCTTTTCCCTTCTCCATTAGTGCACCAGAACATCAAATTCTTTTCACATCACCACTGCTGGTGTTTTAGTTAAGCTGTTGAATTGATAGCTCTCTACATCGCTCATGCCTAAGCCTGGGTCAGCAGCTCCCTCTGGCCCCAGAACTCCTGTGCCTGTGCCCATCAGCATCATGCTCCTCCAGCACTGGTCCATCCCAACCTAGTTTTCCCACAGGCCACCTCTTAACATCCCCCAAACACTGAAGCCCTCCTCTAGCCCACACAGCCCCAGCGATGCCACCAAGCACTGAGGGAAACACAGCCAGTGGTGCCCACCACTGCAGCACTGAAAGTGAACATGAGGTTTATGATGTTCACCATCATGGAGAAAAAGTACATCCTCTCCTGAAGCCATTTCTAAAGAAAACACAAAGGAATTTTCTTTGGGATGGAAAGATGAAGATGTCATAAGTGACAGAAGCAGAGATCTCCCTCCTGCACTCCAGTGAGCCCTGGAGTGGGCAGCCAGTGGGAAGACGTGCTGCTGGAGAAGGTCCACCACCAGCACGTAGCTCTGGACAGATGCGGCAAAAAAATTCAAGTGGAATATCCATAGCCTGGCCCATTTATCACCTTTCATTCTCTCCCCATCCCGCTTGCCATTACACAGCTATTTATTTATTCCAGTAAGGAGTGTCTCCTGTGGGTGAAATCCTGTGGTGGGCTGTGGATCTTTCTTCCTCTAGAGTGCCTGCAATGGAGTGCTGAGTAAAAACAAATTTGGGAAGCTGCAGTTCCCACAGCAATGCCTGGTGCCTGTGCAGCAGGAACTCTGCGGGCTCACAAACCCGGATTTGTGCCTTAATTGTGGAGTTGGGGCTGCAGGAGGAATCCCTTTCAAAGCTCTAGTTTTCACTCCCTTAGAGAACTTTGCAAATATATGGATTATTCCTTTGAGGTTGAAATTTCCTGTGCTTGACCTAAGCTTAAACATGATTTCCTGCAAAAAGTATTAATAAAGGTTAAGAAAAAAAACATGTTTGAGTGAAAGTGAAGAGAAAAAAAAATCTGACACACTTGTGGCTGGAGAAAAGAATCAGAGAATCACAGACCGGTTTGGTCTGGAAGGGACCTTAAGGATCATCTCATTCCAGCCCCCTGCCATGGGCAGGAACACCTTCTACTATCCCAGATTGCTCCGAGCCCTGTCCAACCTGGCCTTGGACACTTCCAGGGATGGGGCAGCCACAGCTTCTCTGGGCAACACACACCTGAGCCCTGTGCCACCCCTCCTTGACTGGAGGATCTGGGGAATGCCCAACACCTGATGTGGATGGCAGGAAATCTGCACATCTGCAAAGGGATAGCACTGCTTAGAGTCTGCCAGGAGGATCCATGTCTAGCTCCATGCATCCGCTCTTCAAGGTGTCCCCCTCCATTAGCTTTGCCGTCACTGACAGCCAGAGGCTCTGACCTTGTCGGCTTCCATAAACTCTGCAACGTTCAGCTCTTTTATGATTTGATGGAGAAGACGACAGGCAGACCTCCTGGAGCAGCTCACAGAGCTCCTGCCCACCATGCTGTGGCCACTGTGAGATGATGTGGGCAGGCTTCCCTCTGGGCATGATTTTCCTATGCCTGGACTCCTCCTGTGGGGGATGATTTCAGTGCTGAGCCAAGTCAAGGCTGCAGGGCCTCTCCCGCGGGTTGTTTGGGTGCTGTTTGCTGCACAACCAGCTCCGTGCCTGGCACTTTCCTTGGCATTGTTTGTAACAAGGCAACTAATGTAAAACTCCCACTGACTGCAGGGGAGCCAGGACTACCTGCCAGGACTTCCCAGGGAGCTGGTGCCTGACTTGCATCCAGTTCCTATGGGATTTGGGCACAGCAACCTGCCTCTCCACACACCAGCAGCCCCTTGCACCAGCAGCTTTTCCAGGGAAACCCATACCCCAGCTGCACCTTCCTGGAAAGCACAAGCATTGCCTTTAATATTAATATTTGCCTTTCCAATGTAAATGCAGACCCAGCTCTCTGCTCAGCACACACATCCATTCTCTTTAACAATTTGAGATCTTAAACATTTTTTTTTTCCCTCTCCTAAACTTCATCGTTAACCTTTAAGATGAAGATAAGGCGCAAGAGTTTGGAAAGGAATCAGGAGGGACCTTGGAAATGAGCCAGGAGCAGTGTTAATGCTGGGCTGCACATCATATCTCTTCGGTTCTTCTCTCCCCCCAGGGTGATTCGGACTGCTCTTGACTACCACCATGGTATTACAAACTCTAATGAGGTTTGGAAAATAAGAAACCCACTGCGGCGTGGGAGAAACTAATAGAAATTGTTTTGTCTTCTCTCTATTAGTCATTAGAAGCAGAAGAAAAACAGCCACAGGCAGTGGCAGGGCTGCAATACCACCACACATTTCATATGCTGGCACTCCAACAAAGTCATTTCAACGCAGTTAATGCTCCCACTTCCCCTCTGCACCAGACCTCCTGTATGCCAGCATGGGCTCCAGCTGCGCCAGCATCCCTGTGCCAGGATCCTGAGCCCGGGGTGACCCCAGTGGTGCCCAGTGCTTGCCAAAAGTGCCCATGCAGGATGCACAGCCAGCCCATGGCTCTACAAGCACAGACCGTCACAGCAGCACGGCAGCCTGCCTGGTGTGCCCGAGAGACAGGGACAGGCAGGGAGGCGATGGCAGTACCCAGGCAGGGCAGTCCTCAGGGACAATTCCATAAGCAGCAGCTCCCTGGCACTGTCAGGCAGCCAGAGCATATGGAGAATTAGCTGGAATTTGCAACCGCATCTGCAGAGCCACATTTCTGTGTGCAAAGTTAATTATGGAAGCCACAAAACGATGTGCGGGGCAGGGTGACAGCACCTGCAGTGAACTCACCCCTGCCATCCTCCAAGGAAATGGCAGTGCCAAGAGCTCAGCCCTGTTCCCAGGCTCAGGGAGGTGCCTTGAAGCACTTTCCTCTTTGCTTCCCTCCTCCCAGATCTGCAGCCATTGCACACGGACTGCCTGATGACAGCCTGGTGTACTGGCAGTGCCATCACACCTTCCAGATGTTTCCCTGCTGCCCATGAGCACGGGCACATCTGGTTAGTGGCACCAGCCCTGGAAAGCCGGGATCAGGCACACAGGCTGCTCTGCCTGCACCAGCTTCCTTCAGCCATGCTGGGGGAGAAATGAACCGGCACAAATGCCCCGAGCTTTCATCTCCAGAAAATTGTTATTGGAGGCAGCAGCCCATGGGAGACTCCTCACCTGGCTGCAGCCTGGGCAGGGAGAGAGCACAGCAAGGAGGAACATCTCTGGGACATGGGGAGGAGGGTGAGGGATGCTTGGGCTGGTCCTGCCGTCCTGTGCACTCAGCCACAGCTCCACCATCCAAGCCAGGTCACACTGCCCAGGAACCAGGTGTGGTGGAAGATTTAGATCTCTGAGTTATGCCACGTGCCCTATGGGTCAGAAGCAACAGGGGGATGAGAGGGCTCCCAGCATAGCTTGTCCACCACTTTTGGGTTCAACTAACGGGGCTGAAGCCCAAACCCAGCACTTGCCTTCAGGTTTATGAAATCACGAGTTACACTGCAACATGCAGAGCAGTAACTCCTCCATCTCCGGAGAGAATACTTGGTATAGAAAAGAGGAAGACAAGATTTTCTGCTGCACTGAGGACTGTACTCGAGCCCTGGGAAGCAGGTATGGCTCGACAGCTGGCATAGCTGTGGAACACTCAGATATCCCCATGCTGGTGCCTGCTCCTGAATGCACTGCCTGGAGCAAGGATTCGCATTGCTAAGTCAATGTCAAGCTGATTTAGTCCTTGGACAGGGAATCTCCATCAACTAGTGCTGGCACTAGCGAGGAAGAACAGTGACAGGCTGGTAAGTGTCAGCCTTGTCCCTAGAGGGGACACTGAAGCAGCTCCATGGTGTGAGTGGCACAAACCCACATGTGCCATTATCCCATGCTAATGGTGACCACTACAGTACCCATAGCATGACAGAAGAATGCTGATCTCACAGCTTAAAGTCGTGTGATTACAATTTACTGCCTCAAACCCTCCTGTCTTACTCTCATCTTGCTTTTCAGCTGAACATAACCCTTATTTTATGTGTCCCGAGTGGGTGCAGAGACCCTGTGGCCCAGGAGCAGCTGCAGCCTGTGTCAGATGAGGAAGGAAGAAGCAGCAATTCCTCTCTCCAAGGCTGTACAGCAGTGCAAGGCTATAAAACCAATAAGGACCCCCTGGGATGAAAGGTACTCCATAAATCTGAGCTGTTATTATAAAACCAATCTCCACCACATCTCTTAATAATGCAGATTAACTGTGCAATAACACCAGCTATAATTAGCATCATAAAAGTCAAGAGATGGGAAAGGCCAGCAGGTCAGCAAGTGCATCCCACAGACTGCTCCCCAAAGCACAGGCAAGGGGAAAAACTCCCGGGTGCCCTGGGAGCTCAGAAAAGCAAATGTAGGCTTGGCAGTGCCAGGAACCATGAAGGGAGGGGTGACAAAAAGGGGGTGGCATATGGATCCCCCACACCTCTGCCCTGCTCTCATTCTGCAAGTGCCTGATACCAGCCTCTGGTCCTCTTGATTCCACAAATCATGGAATCATTTAAGTTGGAGAAGACCTTTAAGACCACTGAGTCAAACCATTAATCCAGCACTGCCAAGCCCACCACTAAACCATGTCCCCAAGTGCCACAACCACATGCCTTTAGAATTCCTCCAGGGATGGTGACTACACCACTGCCCTGGGCAGCCTGTTCCAACTGTTCCTCATCAGATTTGTGCTCCAGACGCTTTCCCAGCTCCCTTGCCCTTCTCTGAACAAGCTCCAGCCCCTCAGCAGCTTTTTTGTTGTGAGGGACCCAAAACAGAACCCAGGATTTGAATGCCCAGTAGAGAGGGACAATCACTGCCCAGGTCCTGCTGGCCACACTATTGCTGGTATAAGCCAGGATGCCACTGGCCTTGGCCACCTGGGCACACTGCTGTCCTCTTTCTCAAAGTTTTATCATTTCCTCAAGCTCAAGACTTGAGAAAAGGGTGTCACCATCAGCTTTTCAGAAGGTGGACCCAGAAGACCTCACTGAACCCCCTGACAGCTGTGTGTGGGGACAGGAGTCATAGGGACATGAGTCTCCTGAGGTCCCCAAGCTGAAAACAGCAGGGCAGGCTCCTTGCAGGAGGAGGTCTGTGTGCCAGCCCAGCTCCCCAAGGGACGAACATTCCCCTAGATCCTTCATGTCCTGTCCCACAAGAAGAGATACGACCTTCACATATGCACACACACCTGCTGTGTCCAGCAGCATTCCTGGACTGGAATTCCACTGCCTACTCCCACCCTGCCCAGGGACCAGCACTCCTCCTCACTGCTTCCCAACCCAGCTAACACACAGACCAAGCCCTGATGCCTGCTGCCTTCCTCCACCTCCTGCTCCTATCATCCTCTCTGCCTCCATGGTGTGCCCAGCACTTCTCCCCTGGCATCGCTGTGGGACCAGCAGCGTGGCAGTGGGGAGGGCAGGAGGGAGGGCTGCCCGCCCAGGCACAGCACTGAGCTGCCCAATTAGTGCTGCTGCGTGGCAGGTTCTGTGTGCACTGCGTGATGAGCTGAGGGAATGCAAATCTGAACTTGCTCTGCCACTGCAGCAGCAGCACCAGCAGCAACTAACAGGATAATGAATATTTTCATCAGCTGCAGAGAACACAAACATCTGCGCAGACAAGAGCATGCTGCTGGGGCCAGAAGAGCGGGGGTACAGCAGTGGAACAGCTCCCCAGCACCCCTCGCTGCAGAGGCAGCAACTCTGCTGCCAGGGAAAGGAAATTTCTGGTCCCTGAGTCCAGCAAAAGCCCATGGGTGACACTCCATCAGCTCCAGTGGGTGCTGGTACTGTCCCTGACAGCAGTGCCTTGGCTCTAGACTGCACTGGTGTCTGCAAGAGCTTTTCAACTCCCCTTGCCATGGGCAGGGGCACCTTCCACTAGCCCAGGTTGCTCCAAGCCCTGTCCAGCCTGGCCTTGGACACCTCCAGGGATGGAGCAGCCACAGCTTCTCTGGGCAACCTGTGCCAGGGTCTCCCCACCCTCTGATTAAGGAGTTTCTTCCTAATCTGAATCTTGGATATAGAATTGGTTTTGGGCTCTGGCTTCAGGGACAGCTTCCACCCTGGATGTCCCTGTTCCTCCTCCTCCTCTCCTTCAGGGCTGGGAGCAGTAGGGCTATTGCAGTCAAGGACCAAACAGCAGAGATCAACCCTGTGTGTTTACCCTACTGCCTGCACAGACAGGAATGAAATGGAGCAGCTCAAAGGCACATCTCAGCTGGGGTGGGGTAGCAGGAGCAGGAGGTGGCTGTGTTGGCTGCGCTCATGCTCACTGAGTACACAATGGCCCACTCCCTAAATCCTACCTGTACCTGGAGCAGAACCAGTCTGAGTACCTTTAGTATTCAAACAACCTCTATTACTGACACATCAATGTATGTTAAAAAAAACATCTCTTCCACCCTGGCCCCCTGCTCTGTCTTTTGGGTACTGTTGGCAACACACTTGCTTTTGTTTTTCTAGAAAAATAAAAAGTGCTTCCAACCCGGTGCAAAAGCATGTGGCCATATATTGTGGGCAACACCAGCTCAAAGACACATGACCTGTTCTCCTTTTGGTGGTATGAGAACTTTGAAACGGAATAGGATGTAACAGTGACCTGACTGACGGAGTGCTGTGCTAATTGCATTAGTCATTTATACAACGGATTGATGAAATCTCACTGTCGAGCCTGCCAGTGAAGATGTGCTCAAAGTACACAGTGTGAATCCATGTGCAACCTGTTATGGGCTCTGAAAAGGGCTGGACAGACTCAAAAAGCCGCCAGGATGTTCCCAACACTAGGATGAGAGGTGGAAAAAATTGGATTGAGGAAAATCAGCTCAGAGAGGGGCCCTTTGGAGGATGTAAAGCCACTCTATGCAGCACAGCCACAACAGGCACCAGGGCATCTCTGCTCTGCAGGCAGCATTCCTGGCTGGGAGCAGGCAGTGCCCCTGGATGGCACATACCAGGAGTGGAACATCACATCCCACAGCTGATCCCACCTCCACAGAGCTGTTAAACTGCTAACAACCCCTTAGCTGCTACTGAGGACCATGGTGTGAGGCTTTAGCCTGGCTTGGAAAGACATCATTGCTTCCAACTAGCATGTCTAAGGCTTCAGAACTGTGAACAGGTAATAGAATTGCAGCAACAAATAATAAAAAGAGGAATGAAATGGAAGGCAGCCACTGGGAAAGGGATCCATCCATTATCCTGGCCTGAAGGGTAATAGGTAAACAAGGCGTTGGTGCACCGGCTGGCGCTGAGCTCGTTGGCACAGGAATAATAAACAGTGCAATTATAAGTTCAGTGCTTGGAGGTTTGAAAAAGAGGGAAAAATATAGGAAAAAAAATCAACAGTGTTAATTTAACTCATTACAGATGTTACATTTGTGATGCTGGGGCGGGGAGCAGGATGTCCCTGCCATGGCTGACCCGTGAGCTCCAAGCCACACACCACTAGAGAAGTCCCCCCAGCTTCTCACACATAGATGTGGGTCTGCCCCCAGCTGAGCACCCAACCCAACCCCTGCTAGCACCCACAGGTGGGAGGGCACTAGGTGCAGCTCCCACAAGGTGCAGGGGGAACCAGAGAGAAGAGATTTTTCCCCATACAGCCCCGGCAGGGATGGCATCGAGCTGAGAGCTCACCCCGCCGTTGCTGTGCTGGTTTATTAAGGGCTGAGAAGCACCGAGGGGAAGGAGTGACAGATTTAAAATTAACTTGCCAAACTCCCCATCAATATTATGACAATTCCCTGCATCAGTTCAGTGACCTGACAGCATGAATGGAGCTGTGCGGAGCTGGCTGCAGGCTGGCAGTGCTTGGGGCGGGCGCCCATCCCTCTCCATGGCACCCTGGCAACCTTGGGGCTGTGTCCAGCACCACCTCCAACCTGACCTTTTCCTTCCCCAAGGCTGGAAAGAAGCAGCAGTCCTGTTTTACAGGTGGGGATGGGAGGAACAGCATGCCACAAGGACTGATTTGCAGAGGGATGGGTGATTCCAATACTCGACACATGGCATGGCACAGTGTGGCACCCCTGGATCCTCCAGAGCTGTCCTCCCTGGATATGGAGAAGGGACACCACGAGGTGCTCAGCAGAGTCTATGCAGGGAGGGAGCAGCAACATGAATTCTTTTCCTCCCTCCAACCACCAAACCATTTTGTTGCTCTTTATTTGCCCTCAACACTCTGAAACTCCTCAGACTGGCTGCACTTCTGCTGGGAGGGAATCAAATGGGGGCTACATGGGTATTCCCTGTGTCCTGGGACTATGTGAGGCTGGGGCAAGAGTCAGGACAGGAGGCAGAGGCAGAGAAAGGGATGAGAAGGGACCCTGGACAGGGCAAACAGCTGCTCCTGGGGAGTGCTCTGCCATGCATTGCTCTGACATCCTGTTTGCCATGCAGCAGTAAGTCAGCAAGTAAAGCTGGCTCCACGGGCAGTATTTTGGGATTTCTCCATATTAATGGCATAAAAGCAACAGTCTGAAACTGCAAACAGCTTTTAAACAAAAATCTCTACTCCCTCATGGCAAAGAGACGGCACAAAAAACAGATAAAGAACGAACAAATAAACCATTTGGAAAATAATTCCTCAGTGATTTGGGAACAGCACGGAGTTCGGGCTCTGCCCCACCGTGAGGCAACAGGGGGAAAAATCTCTCTAATCTAGCCTTTACTGAGCTGGATCCACTGCTGAGCCTCCCAGCTAGACTGGAAGGTGTGACTGGAATAGATCAGCTCCAATTCCATCTACTTATTAACACCACACAGCATTTTGTCTATGAGAAGAACCTTTCTGAAAGAAAGGAGGGGAGTGGCCAGAAGAAGGCAGTTCTGAATATGCTTTCAGCTCAGTGGTGGACGGAGCAAGGTGTGTGATGGAAAAATCCCTCCTCTGCCCCCTCCCAAAGCACCCATGAGGGACTCACCAGGAGAAGTATCACTGGAGGAGTGCTTTGATTTAAATCCTTGCAATAAAACAGCAGCAGCATCAACGACATGGGGCGCTCCTCTGAGCAGGAACCTCGATGCTGGCATGTTCAACAGAGCAGTTAAGCACCCCAACCTCCAGAGAAATAGTTAGTGGTTATTAAGCCACCTCAGTACAGAAAACACTGTCCATAGAGCTCCTAACTCCTGGTGGCTGAGCTGCAGAGAGGCTGTGGTGCTCACACCCTGCTGGCCTGTGGCTTCACTGCCACGGATGGATGGGGAGAGGGTCCTTGGCACCAGCACAGCAGGATATGGGAGCAGGGACAGGCTCTAGGCAACACAGTAAGTTGTTCCATCGGTGCTGCTGTAAATATGGAGCATGGATGGTGCATGGAGTATGAACCAGCCTGGCAGCTGCCCAGCCCTGCTGTGGGTACACTGCTATCAGCAGCCAATATCTGCTTCCTCCATCCTTCCCTTGGGTGTTACCATCTCCTCAGTCATGCCTCTGAAGTCCCTGGGTGCTGCCTGACCCCATTGGATAAAATGACACTGGTTAAGGGGAAAACTGAAATATGAGGCAGCATGTTGGTCTGAAGTCTGGGACCTCCTAAGCTGTGCAGCTCTCCCACTGCCAGCCCACTGTGCTGCATCCTCATGTCCATCCTTACTCTGCATCCTGAAGGTTCCCACTGCACATGCCTCTCCTCTCCAGCTGGTCAGACACACTAAAAGCATTGGTGCTACACCTGCTACATCCCAGTGACATGCCAAGCATGGCCAGGAGGGTGTCAGAGGATGGACCAGGCTCTGCTCAGTGATGCTGAGCAATGGGTCAAGAGGCAACAGGCAGAAACTGATGCACGGGAAGTTCCACCTGAACATGAGGAAGAACTTTGCTGTGCAGGTGACTGAGCATTGGAACAGACTGCCCAGAGAGAGTGTGGAGTCTCCCTCACAGGATTATTCAAGAGCTGTCTGGACACAATCCTGTGCAGTGTGCTCTGGGATTACCCTGCTTGAGCAGGGAGATTGGACCAGATGACCCACTGTGGTCCCTTCCAACCTCACTCATTCTGATTCTGTGTGACCACACAGCCATCAGAAGGATGGAGATTCCAATCAGTGCTGCAGCCCCTTAGGTGGCAAAGGGACCCTCCCTGACCCTAATGGGATAGAAATTCTGCAACAACTGATAGGTGTTGCCTGGGCCAGGGAGTGTGAGGCAGCTCTTCCCAGCACAAAGGCTCCCTCCCAACACCACGCTGACATGCCTGGCAAATCCAGAATATCCTATTTATTAAAGACACTGAAGATGTGGTGACATGGGAAGCAGACACCATTCAAAGGACTGTCACATCTGCATAGCTAAAGGATCCCAGCAGTTATAAATCCCTCTAAAATACTCAGCCCCTTGTTCTGATAGCAGGTTCTTGCTCCTACTTTGCAGAAACAGGCTTTTAATCCCTGGTATTAGGCAGCTTCCTGCTATGTTTCAAATGCACCAAATTAAGGGCTTCTCTAACAGCTGGTGTCTTAATGCTCAGAGAGGTTCTTGAATATCTGTGAAAATCAGAGGCAAATTACATCTTTTAGTTAATAATTTCTTCTCCATTAACCTCCTTCTCTTTCCTTGTTAAGAGATGATGTAATGGTGCTTCTATGGTGTAACCTGCCGACACCCTGGGCAGCCTGGCTGTGGGGAAGGACACTGTGCACTGGGAACTGAGCCCTTCTCATCACTGCCTGCAGCCTTTGGAGCCAACAGCTTACATTCCAACGGCAAAGGGCAGCTGTGCTTGACCTCCCAGGCTGCTGGAAGTATTTCTGGAGCAAGATGTGCTGCCTCCCTCCAGGCTTCGGGCTCTGCCAAGCCAGCTCATTGCACGCTACAGTCTGCACCACGTGGGCAGCTCTGCAGGTTGCTCTTGTTCCAGAGGCAGCAATAAGGTCTCAGTGCCCAAACAGGAAAGAAACACTCAGTGGAAGAAACACTCAGTGGAAGAAATACCCAGTGCAGATGCTGGGCAGGGAAGAGCCATGTCTGGGTGCAATGTGGCCTGGATACAATCCTGGCTGTGGTCAGTGCTGCAGCTTTGAAACTCACATACTCACTCTGCCTTACACCTGATAAAACTCAGCTGCAATCAGGGGAACCGAAGAAAAATAACTAAGTAACTCATTTTCCAGCCCTGAATTCAGCAAGCTCTCCTCTGTGAGCACTGCAAGGTGAAGGTATTTACCTTCAGCTCATTAACATTATTTACCATGCTATATCCACAGCTCCTCCCAGTGCTGTAATGGGGACATTGAATAAAACCAGCTTGCTGAAAACACGCCAAAGGAAATGCTCTTCCATATTACGGCAATTAAATGTCGGAACTCATTGTCGCAGGATATTGCAGAGATGAAAGACATTGGTGTTCAGAAAGAGATGAGGCAACTCTACTGAGAAAAGCCCAGGGAACTCAATTAAACACTCATCTGATGAGACACACGCTGGCCCAGGAGGGTCCTGTGCTGCTGCCTGTGGGAAGGATGAGCAAGTAGGAAAGCCAGCGATGCTTGTCATCCTGTTGTTCTCTTCCCCTAATGAGCATATCAGCAATGCTGGCTTTGTACTATTGGACTTTGGTCCTGTCTCACCATCCTGATGTTTCCAAGACTAGGAGCAGAACCAGGACATACCTGAAAGTCATCTGGAACACTTGGCCTTGGTTGACGTGCTGGCTCCTGTTGTTATAGCCATGAAGCATCTCTCCAAAAAGGGTGTCATTGAACTTGGCATCCGACTTCAGGCACTTGGGACCCTCGCAGATGTCAGAGAGCATCAGGCACGACTTTCCATCTGGTGCCAGCTTGTACTCCTCCACGCACCTGAGGAGCACAACAACCTTACATGAGATGGGCCAGGCACAGAGCACCCCATCCCACGAGCCTCTGCCAAGCCCAGCCAAGCACCATCAACACCTGCATCATCTGCTTGGGCAGGAGCAGGGGTCACAGAGCCCAAATCCTCTGTCCAGGCTGGGCTGGGTGACCAGCAAATGGGCATATGGCTCCCAACCTCTCCTCCCTCCTGCAGCAGCAAGGCTTGTCTGGCTGAAGCCAGGTTGGACAGAGCTTTGAGCATCCTGGGCTAGTGCAAGGTGTCCCTGCCCATGGCAGGGTGGCTGGAAAAGATGGTCTTTGAGGTCCTTTCCAAATCAAACCACTCCATGGTTCTGTGCTCTCCTGCCTGGAGCTGTGCCTGCACTGGAGAGCAGAGCTAAGCCCACTGTGCATCTGCTGCTCAGGTACAAACATTCCCTAGGCCAGAGCAAAGCAAAACCAAGCTCCTGCCACTTTTTCTACCCAGCAGTGCCCTCCTTCAAGGAAGCAGCTCCAGCATGGCTGCTCCTCTGCTCTTTGGTCCCACTTTCAAGCATGTTGTGGGTAAGACACATGTGCTCACCATCAACAGACAGGAAGGGAAACTGAGGCAGACGGCAGGGATGTGATTCAACTAAAGACACTGGAGACCTCAGTGGAATATTTTGTATATATGCTCGTCCTGTCTCTCCACCCTTCTCCTCTTCCTCCAGCCTTTCCCCAGCGTTGTGGTTGCCATCTGACAGTAAAACCTCCATTCCTGCCTGTTCCTTCCTCCCCGTAGCCACAGCACTCTGCTAACACCACTCCCACCTCCATCCAGGCTTGCCTCCCTCTCCCATTCCTCTACTGCATTTCACTGCTGCAAGTGAAACTCCCACCCGTCTGTCACACTTTTCCTTGCCTGTTCCTGAAGTGCAGCTCAGCCTTGGAAAAGGGATTGCGGAAAGAATAAAAGGGAAAAAAATGGAAAACAGTCTCTCTCCTTGGGGAACGGAAGACTGAAATGCAGATTCCCCACGCTGGTGTGGATGGAGACCATGGAATGTGCCAAGATTTTCTAGACTTTCCCTACAAAGGATGCCTATATGGATTTCCAACCCCTTCTGCAGGCACAGCGCAGGCAATGTGCTCTCTCTTGGTGACTCAACTGCTCTGTGCTGCTAAACAACAATAAAAAAGAAGGTAAAGGAGGAAAAGACCAACAATCCAGCAAAAAAGGATAAATACAGGAGAAGCTGGCACAGGCAGAACTCCCTGGGCTACTCTTCCCACAGAGCAGTCAGGGCTGCACGAGGTTTCTGCTGCAGGTGCACCTGCAGCATTGAGACCTGATGGATGCTCCTCTGAGTTGCTGCTGGGAATTTGCTCTCCCTCTTGCTTGTGGGCATTTCCTTCCCAAAAGGGCTCCTCTTCCCCTTCTTCATCCTAATCCTTTCCACTGGGACATGAGTAGGGCCCTGGGTGTGCCTGAGAGCATCAGCCAGCCGGGGTGGGCGATGGATGGCTGCAGCTGTGCAGCATAAAGCCAGATAATCACTGAGCTCCTTTTAGAGCACACTGCAGCCAGGGAGATCTTCCTGAGAGAAAATGCTAAATTGTGTAGGATTATAGGATCTTGGCCAAAATCAGGGATGAAATTCTATTTTAAGAGAGGCACAGGGGAGGGAAAAAAAATACATTTAAGAAGTAGTATTTTTTAAACAAATCCTCCATCTTCCTCCTCCAACACACAATGTACAGTTTTTGGGTCCCTTCACACTTAGTCACAGATCAAACTGTACCGTCACACAGTGTGGAAGAGGAGGAAGGTGCATCTGCTCACACTGCTCCTCACACTTCCATACACTCCAGCCCACAGGCAAGCCAGGTGCCTCTATTCCCTGCTGGAAGTCAGCTCCATAAACAGTCTTTTTCTTGGACACCCAGTTCCATTGCTGAGCATGCTGGGTTGGGATGGGTGGCACGGGAAGGTTGGCAGGGATGGAAAAGGGCAGGGGTTATTTATCTGCTAGTGGGAGAGGCAAGAGCCTTGGAGGGGACTCACCCACAGAACATGAAGATGGTGCTGGAGGAGGGGTCGTGGGGCAGAGGGAGGGTCTGCTGGAGACAGAGCTGCTCACAGCCCCCGTTGAAGCCATCTGAGCAGTCGATCCCTTTGGAGTAGTCGTAGCAACCGGTGCCATCCTTCATGGGTCGGAGGTCCTCGGGGCACTGCAGTGAGAGAGGGGACAAGGTAAGGTCACCTGTGGGTTCTCACCTAGCCTGGAATCCTTATCCAGCGGCTGCCTTCCCAGAACACAGCCCATCCAAGAATCAGTGCTGCTGAACTCCATTCACATCTAAAGAAGAAGAGTTTGTTCTGAGTGACAGGTGGGGAACCCAATGGCCCTGCATCACTTTGCACAGCCTTTGGGAAAGGGGCAAGGACTGTGAGGCAAGGATTTAGTTGCTGCCAAAGCCTTGCTTCCCATCCTCCCTCCTAGAGGCAGCAAAATGACATAGCCGTGAAGCCTCAAGCCAGTGTGGGGCAAAGCCTGACAACCCTCTGTGTTTGTTACCTGTTCCTCTGAGACACAGAGGAGTCAAGAGGAACCCAGAAAAAACACCTTGACATCTGGGACCAACCCAGAAAACCATCTCAGTGCTCAGGACTGACCCAGAAAACCATCTCATTCCATGCCAGGCAGGCCAGTGAGCGTGGCCTTGGCATCATCTCCAAAAGGTTCTTGCTGCCTGCTGTGGGCAGGACCAGCCCATGGCAGAGCAGCACTGGGGGCAGCCAGGATGGCATCCCAGGCTCATCAGTTTTCCCCAACCAAGCCAACCATGTTGAGTCACATAACCTGGAGATCTGGCTCTAGGTTTTAATTCCAGTTGCCCAGCCTGTTTTCCTTGCCCCAAAAGATAAAAGCAAGCAGATGGCAAATGCCATCAATAAGCTGTCACCCTGACTAAAGCACTATTTCACTTGCATTATTTATCCCTTTTTGCCAAACACACACACGCACACAAACAACAACAGAAAGGCCAGTCCTGGAAAAAATACATAAATCTTGTCTAGGAGCAGTTCACAATTAAAAATGCATTATGAAATTTCTTGAAGATGAGTTAGACTGGAGCTTGCACAGGTAGTGATGAAGGCAGGTTATAAATGGCCACTGTCAAGCAGAAGAAAGGTTATACAACTGCTACTCTTTGTGCTTAAAAAAGAAAATCAATGTTCCATGTGAGCAAAATGCTGTACATATTAATAAAAGTTCAGGAGACCCTGGACCCCGTGCTCACCGACACTGACAGGAGATGGGCATCTGAGCCACACTCTTGTCTTGGCTACTCAAGAAGGAAACTGCCTGTGGGGGGCAGCAGAAAGGGGCTTCAGGGAGTCCTGACCCACCCTGAGCCATCACAGAGTCCTCAAATGGTTTGGGTTGGAAGGGACGTTAAAGCCCATCTAGTCCAACCCCCCTGCCATGGGCAGGGACACCTCCCACTAGCCCAGGTTGCTTCAAGCCCTGTCCAATATGGCCTTGGACACTCCCAGGGATGGGGCAGCCACAGCTTCTCTGGGCACCCTGTGCCAGGGCCTGCCCACCCTCAGGGAAGAACTTCATCCTAATATCTATTCTAAGCCTATCCTCCTTCAGTTTAAAACCATCACACCTTGTCCTGTCCTGCTAAAAAGTTCATTCCCATCTTTCTTATAGACGAGCAGTTTCTCTCCACCTCCTACAAACCTTGTTCCATTTCCTTATGGCAGCAGTACCAAAGGTGCTTCTGCCCTGTGTGCAGCAACTGCAATGTCTTGATCTCTGTACCAGTCATCCCTCAGACCCCACCATGCCTCCTGTGCCGTCAGCTCTGAAGCTCAGGAGGACATTGCAAGACTCAGCACCTTCCTTGGGGACACTGGTAAGGTGAGAAGGGAAGGCACAATCTTTCCATTTGAAAGATCCTGGCAGCAAAAGGCTCTGGAATAGGATGCTGCTCACCTCTGCAGAGCAGGCAGGGCGCAGGCAGGGTCCTAGAGACACAGTTTAGGAATTAGTAGCCCCGACAAGGCACAAAGACATGGAAGCAGGAAGCTTTCCAGCTGCATATACAGAATAATGATGAAGGAGGAGAGGACACAGAACAATCTGTGCTTTTCACAGCCTGGGAGCTGCCTGGGAAACAGGATCAGGAGAAGAATATTTGTGAATCTGCAGATACAACACTTATCTCCTGTGGTCTCCTCCAAGCCTGCCAGCCCTGCTGCAAGAAACAGAGCTGTGCAAATTGGCAGAGAAGAGACATCTCCCTGGAGGACACAGAGGGCTGACTGCAACAGCACCTCCCACTCCACAGCACCACACCCACCTCTCTGCTGCCCTCCCCACACTGACAGGGATGGTGGGTGTCCAGGATACTGCCCAAGTACCCTCAAGCTCCCAAGGGACCTTCCAGGGTGCTGAAGGTATCTGGATGGGACTGTAAGTCAGCAGGAGCTCAGGACCACAGCCAGAGGATCAGTCAGGGCTTCTCTGAGCTGTCACTTTAAATTCTCACCCTGGCACTGATCCGCGTGCGGAGCTCAGCATCTTCCCCAGCCCACAGAGGAAGGAGATGGCTCTTTCCCTGGGACTGGGTTAGTGGGTCACCAAAACCCTCCCTCCCTTAGCCCTACTCTGCTCGAGGCCACCCTTGGGACATTCCTCCAGTTTTGGCTTTTAACAACCACAAAACGCGTTTCCTTTCAGTTTGCAATTATGCCTCCTAATACGCATTAATTAGAGCAGGCAAATAGCTCGGCACAACATTTGCAAAAGAAAGCACCTCCTCCCCTCCACATCCATCCCAGCTTGGAGCAGAGCCAGCTCTCCAGCCAGCTCTGCCACAGCACAAAGCTCTCCAGGGACAGAAAGCTTCAGTAGCCAACACGCAAACATGAGATGTGTCCCTGTTCTGTGGGCCTGGGGGGCACAAAGATACCAGGGACAGCAAGCCAGGGGATTCAGCAAGCTCAGCAAACTAGTGCCAGCCTGCAAAACCAACATGAGAGGCAACAGCAGCCTCTGCATGGAGGGGTTTGCTCACATGAATAGGTGGATGGGGCAATTACTGGGTACAATAAATCACACAATGGCTTGGGTTGGGAGGGACCTTATAAATCATCTGGTTTCAACTCCCTGGCCATGGGCAGGGATGCCACCCACTACACCAAGTTGCTCAAAGCCCTGTCCAACCTGGCCTTGAAAACTTCCAGGTATGGGGCAGCCACAGCTTCCCTGCACTAATAAAGCTTTGTAAGAGATCTCCCCACCCCTGGAGCAGAGGATTTCCCATCAAGATGTCCCACCAATAGATCTGAGTAGGGCAAAACTGAAGCCCATTTGGGTGCAACAATGTTCTTGCCCACAGGAGTCAGAAAGGACCCAGAAAAAAAGCTGGTTTGTGCTAATCCCAACTCTCTGAGCAGTGTTGATGGGTCAGTTCGGGCTCCTGGGTGGGTTTGCAAAATCAGCACTCGCCCTGCATTCGCTGAGCTTTTGTAAAGGAGCAGATCTGTTCTTGCTGGCATTGATTTGCCTGGCTCAGGCAGCAGAGAACCAATAATTATGGTGAGTTTTAATCAATCCCCCATCAATTTAACTGCAGTTCAATTTGTGATCTGCCTTGGCAGTGACACAGGACGAGGGGCTGTGTTGGAAAATGATTAGAAAATCAATAAGCAACTTGGTCAATAATTCTGTCTGGGCAATCACGGGTGCCACATCCCTTCCTGGTGGGAGGAAGGCTGGCGAGACGTGGTGCCCCAGCAGGTGCTGATCATCTACTTCCGCATACTCCTCATCTGGATACAGGATGGATCCATTTAGCCAGAGAA
The DNA here is from genome assembly GCA_035583155.1 of Acropternis orthonyx. NCBI lineage: Eukaryota > Metazoa > Chordata > Aves > Passeriformes > Rhinocryptidae > Acropternis > Acropternis orthonyx. Next base: position 7,781,123 of record JAWWEU010000038.1, on the reverse strand, counting down.
AAATTGCTGTTAGCCAGCAATTCAAAGGAAAAAGCTGTTTGTGGTTTACCCCATTAGACCCACACTGCTTGGGTTCACTTTCAGTTCCCAGCCCATCTTTCATCCACAGATCTGACCAGCAAAAATATCTGAGCTTCAGAAAAGTGTCTAGTACTTAATCCATGCTATAGAGAGGAATAGAGACATAGAGAGAGATTCCAGCTCATGGTCTGCTCTGAAAAGCCAGGGAGAAGCTGTTACCACACAAATGCAATTCCACTGCCGTGCAAATCCACTCCATCTATGCAGAACTGAACTGATTTCTCTGTGACGACAGACAGCCCTGAAAATTGCTCTTGGCTTTGGGAAAGAAAACTTAGTTTCTCATCATGTTGTGCACTAGCACTGATAACACAGATCCTACAGGCTAAATGTGACCCACAGCTCCAAGGCCCTGACCCTGCTGCTGCCAGTGGGTTTGTGGAGAAGGAATCACCAGCAGCTCCGTGTGGTTTGGCTGATGGCATAGCTGGACTGGCCCATCCCCTCTCATCCACACCAGGCAGAGCACCCAGGTCCTTATTCCTGTGATTGCAGTCAGCAAATGAATTCTGAGTACATGCAGGGAATGGATGTGCTGAATAAGAAGTGCTATTTTTATCTGTGTTTTGGAGAAACATGCTTTTTTCCCTTTTAAATGACATCTCCAAGGTGACACAGAGTGGCAGATCTGGCAGGACCTGCTGCCACATGCCCATAGACCCCCCAGGAATATACCAGATCCAACCTCATTGCTACACAGGGCTGTGGTCTGGGATGACATGGAATACCTGTACCCATCACTGTCACCTCAGCACAGTGTGTGGCACCACGTGGCCTCCTGCCACCAGGACTGGGCACAGCTCCTCTGCCCACCACCATGGTCCTCAGCATGGCCAGAACAAACACAAGAGGAGAAGGATCATCTTCAGGAAAGAATGCAAGCACATGACAGAACCTGTGCAAGATTGTGCCTTAGGAAAATAAGTATCTGGACAAGTCCCTGCTCACGTAAGGTAAAAAAAAAAGGGCCTTTGCTCACTTTCCTGTTTACAAAGCTCATTAGCAGTGAGATGGGCAAGGGGGTCACTGGAAGTAAAATCATTACTGACACGGATACCCCAGATGAGAGCACACCAGCTCTCCTTCTGAGCTGCCTGCCAGAGCTGTTCAGCTCAGCTCAGCTCCTCTCTTCCCTTATTAAGTTTAAAAACCCAGAATATTTAATAAAGCGTTTGTGTAGAGAGTAAACTGCCCTTTTTGTTATTCCACCCTGTTTTCTCAACAACAGCAGCCTTCTCGTCAGTAACTTCTGTGCGGGGGTGCCGGAGGTGATGCTCTGAGCACAGACAAACCTGAATCCCCTCTGGCTCTTAAAATCACATGGGAAGTTGCCATCAAACCCTGCTCCCAGTGCTGCTCCCGGTACCACATACTCATATCTGGATGCATCCAGAGGTGAAATCCAGGACTCCAGCCCGTGCAGCCCCAGCACCACCAGCCTCAGGCTGCAGAAACAGCTGGTGGCCAAGAGTCACACAGCACCAAGCATTATGTCCAAGGGCTCTAATGACCCCCTTTGTGCCAAGACATCCTCCCTCCTCACCGAGGAACCTCCTCAACGTGACACAGAAACATTAATCCAAGGCACTGAGAGGGACAAGTAAATGCCAGCCTTTTAATGAGCTCCCAACTATGCACTGGCATGTATTTATTTGCTTGTTGGAGCTCAGAAATGATACAATTGCAGTAAACCCCTCTGTGTCCACCTCAGCACATTCTGTGAGTCTGTGAAATATAGATATATGGAGATTTGGACAATTCTAGCTTATTCTGCCTTCACTTTCTTGGCCCAGGAGACCCCCAGCAAGAAAGGCTCCTCAGCAGCAGCAGGACAGAGAGTGGATATGCACAGCCCAGTCTCTGTGGGCAAGATTTATCACTCCTTTCCCCATATTTTGATAAAACAGGGCCAAAAGCTGGTTGCTGAAGTGCTCTCCAGTGCCACCCCCGTCTTGTCTCCTCAGGGCAATGATGTCCTTGCCACCCCCAGCTGTGAGAGACCCCTTCCCAGCACCCCGCTGAGGGGGAACATCCCTTCCAGGGGGAAATGCTACAACAGTTTTCTGAAATAACAGTCATTATCTTCCCACTCTTTCCCCCCTCCCTCCTTTTCCCCTGCTTCTTTTTCCCTCTAAAGATCATCAATCATTATTTTAGCCTTAGAAAAATCAAACCCATCTGTCTTCCAGGCTCCTGAGCACATGCTGCGATAGCTTGTGTTCCTCAGCCTGGTCCTCCTGTGACAGTGGGATGGGGGATCCATGGAGCAGACCAAAGCTCCAGGCAGTGAGACAGTGTCTCCTTGCCTCTGACCACCCCACAGCTCTCAGGGACCCTCCTGGGGAAGTCCCTGTGTGTATGTCTGCATCTCAATTCCTAGTGGGATGGATTTGTTTCAAGCAGCCGGTGGAATGCCACGCACACACAGATAGAAGTACTCAGAGCTCCTGGAGCAGGAAAATCAGGCCAGTGGAAACCCTCTGGTTGCTTCCCTTCGAGAAGTCACTGACTGCCTATTTTGGGGTGTTCTGGCATCTCCTGTCCATCAGGACATTTTCCTGTCCAGGTACAGCAGAGGCTGGCACCTTCAAAGACCTCCAGGAAAGCAGAAACACAACCCCTGTCCCACCCGACATCCAGGGTACAGCCCAGCCACACCACCACACAACAAACCCTATAACCTAACCCAGTCCCAAAGCCCCAGCCCAGCTGTGACCACAACACACAAAGCATCCCACTCTGCTGGGGAGCAGAGGGACAAGGGCTGGTGCCAGCCAAGCCCTCAAAAATGCCTCTGAAAAAGCCAACACTGGAGAAAATGGGGCTTTTATCACCCAAACTACATCTTCCCCATGCAGGCAGAAACTTCCAGCCCAACTCAGTGCTTCCTGACCTATTCACTTGCTTTTAAATTCGATCCCTTGCCTACATGGTGCAAAGCCCCTTTGCAGCACTGGAGCAAAGGTAAGCACGTGGTGGTTTCCATCTGCTGCCAATACCAACCCCAACAGCCTTTGCCACCCTTTCCTCCTCTCCCTTCCTCAAATCCCTGTTTAAACACAGGTAGTTACTTGGATTAATGAGATACATCTGCAACCACAGGCTCCCTGGAGGGGTCGTTGCTGTTGAGCTCAGGGGACTTCTGCTTCCAACCACAATGTGCATAAAGAGTCACCTGCTCCAGGGAGGCAGCAAAACTTTAAAGGGATTAGAAGAGGTTGGTTTCCTCCTCCTCTCCCTTCCTGGTGTGTGCATCTCTACCATAATTAGCTAGGTGCCTCACAAGGCAGGGAAGGATGAGTTTTTATTTTTCCATGAACAATTGTCTGTCAGAAAAATGCAGATTTGATGAAGCTTAAGTGCTTTGTGGGATTCCATCAATTACATCTCAAAACTCATTGGGAAATTAGGAGAGCATTTAATTTTGACAAGGTTGAAATGTTTGGTTTCCATCACCTAATTTTGTTTTTGTTTCAGGCTCTACACTGGGATAAAGCAATATAAAACATAAAGCTCCAGATGATAATGTTGGAATTAAACATTGCTCCCTCCTTCATAGGAAGGAAATGTTTTGAACCAAAGTATTTTATGAGTTTCACATATGTGAGGGATTTCTGCACAGCATTTTGTTTTGGGATGGAACTACCCAACACGGAACTTCCCCACAAGAAAAGTTCTCAGCATCGCCCACGTCATTTCAAAGCATCTCCCCATGGCCTCAAGCCACCCCTGGGTGGTTTGTGCTGGAAGGAGGAGACTAGAAAAGCAGCACCAGCCCCGCTCCTTCATTGCTAATCCCATTTCTCCCCGAAACGGTTACACTCCTAAATTAAGCCATTTCTCTGCCCTGCTCTGCAGAGGCTGAGGGACAGCCCATCATTTTGATGTGGAAGAGCACAAGAGAAGGATTAGCTCCACACAGGCTGTGCTAAGGCTTATATACCTGTGTGGACCATGCCAAATTTCTCTTCCTTCTGTGTCTAAAAAGGTTGGGGCCAACACTGCACTGGTGTCACCATGGGCCACAACTTCATTAAGTGAGTCTCTGGTAGATGCTTTCCCTCCTGCATCCTGCTGAGCCAGGCAAACTCCCTCCTGCCTGATGGGCTGACCCCGTCATTGCGGAAAGGAGCAGCTCATGTTCTTCTTGGAAGCAAACTGTACCTTTTTTTTCCCTCAAATTAGAAATAAATCTCTGTGAGAAGAAGCTGAGCCTGTGAGAGAGGAGATGGTGATGTCAGCAGGATTTCACAATGGTGCAGAACAGCAGCATCCACTGTCTGGGCTGGGTGGACTCTCCTATCCCTTGCTGGCACCTTTCCCAAGGTGGCATGGATCCTGGAGTACAGCCACACTATGAGCCCTTCCAGATCCACCTGTGACATCCTTGGCCTCTGTGGCACTCCTATCTGACACTGTACTAACTCACCAACATCTGCAGGCACCACAGATGTTGTAGAACCATCAGACCACACCGCCTGCGCCAGAGAAGCCACTCATGCCACAAGCAAATAAGGGGCTAGTTCTGTCACTACCTTGGTGTGGGACCCCAAGCTGCCTTCCTCACCCCCAGGGTGGGCAGCTCGTGCCCTCCTGCTTCTCCAGGTCATCCTCACAGTGATGAGACCCCGTCCTGAGAGGCACTATGGCACTCAGACACCCACACTCACTACACACCTGTACCTGCTGCCGCCTCCTCCCACAGTGATGCCAAGGATGCCCAACGGGCACTGGGAGAGAACTTGCCCAGCTCATGTGTTAAGACCAAAGCTTCCTTTCCATGGGGAAAAAAACCCCTTCACCCTCTTGTTTTCCTGGGCCTGAAATCCTGCCTTGACAGGCTCAAAAATGCACGTGGCCTTGAGGCAGCAGGTGCAAACAACCCCCCTTCTCTTTAGGAAGACAAGAAGACTGGCACCAGTGAGCAAAGCCAAGCTGAGAGACAGGTGGGGAAACCTGAATTTAAGCCATGATGCAGGTGTTTGCTTCAGTCTCCCAGGGCCAATTCACAGGTTTTCATCTCAAATTATAAATCACCAACACATGAGGGTTAAGCACTTTTCCTCCTTCTGCATCCTCCCTCTGGGCTGCACAACTACCACAGTGTCAGTAAAAGGGATCAGCAAAACATAGTCCTTTACAGGCAAGAATCTCATTTTTATCTCCAGCACAGTTTCTCCTGGTTTGCTGTGATCCCTGCAAGATAGCAAGGATCACACACTGGACTCAACATGCAGAGCCACCAGACAAACTCACTGGGATTTTGTTTTCCCGGGAAATACCCAAGGCTTCCACAGATCCAACAGCAATTCTAGGGTGAAACAAGGAAAAGCAGCACAGAAACAGGTTTTCTAGAGCTTGTGGATTCTTTGGTTGTGTTAGGGCTCAAAGGCAAGGCTGCAGTTACTGATGCCAAGGTCTTAGCAAGGTTGCAACTCATACTTCAGCAACCTGGTCTAGTGGGTGGCATCCCTGCCCATGGTGGGGGCTGGGGTGAGAACTAGATGATCTTTAAAGCCCCTTCCAATCCAAACTATTTTATGATTCTATGATTAAAATTACCCAAATAAAAGGCCTCCGATAAGAAAAAAACTGCAGAAACCCTTTATGCACTCATGCCATCTACTGGGTACGCGTAAAACTAACTGGAAAAAAAAAACCCAAGAAATGAGGGGGGAAAAGGGTCCCGTAGGAAATGTGGAATGGCAGCAGGGGAGCTGCCACCCCTCCCACTGCAGAGCCTTTGGGGTCTTCCAGGTGACACCTTGCAGGCAGGATTTTAACTGAGCAAAGCAACATGCTGCTTTCTCCTTGATGAGCCCAAGGAGAATGTCCTCAGCCAGATGAGCTGCGAGCAATCCGCCCTCAACATTTTAACCGAGACCTTTTAAGGCCAAACAATTAGGTAATGGCAGAGCCCACGCCGCTAAAAACCCGGAGATAAATGCATCCCAGTCCTCGCAGAATTACTGGAAGCTGTATTAAGGGCATGAAGGAACTGGTAACAGATGATGATTCTATATAAAAGGAGTAAGAAATCTTTGAGATTTGTGCTGCTCCCTGGTTGAGCCGCTCGGCTCCAGCTCTGTGGTGTATTAATTGCTTACAAGGCTGCATGTATATTTTATGCTCAGTACCTGCCTGGAACATTTGTTGGATTTAGCCTTGATTGATGAACCACTGATTATATACTTCTGTGGTCCTCAGCAAATTAATAAACAGTTGACTGGTAAAGATTAACAACATGTCATGATTTGTGAAACTGTGTCCAGAGTAAAGCTGGAGCAAACCTAGTGCTAAAATTAGTACGCAAATGCTCCCTGAACTCTATAAAAAGGGGAGAGCTTAATTAAATTACATCCCGATATTGCCCATAGCACTTACCAAATTGGCAAATTGAGTTCACAGCAGTTCAGCTTCAAAACTAACTGACATCCCTGCGAATTTGCAGCACGTGACCCCATCCCTGCTTGCACTGGAAGCCCAGCTCACACCCAGCAGGCTCCAGGAGCAGGACTGGGATGAGGAGGGGACATATTGCTCAGTGCAAGGAGACTGCAAAAAGTCCCACAGCAGGTCTGCAGTGAGCTCTGAGATTCCACTCCTATGCCCTGCAACCCCATTCAGCATCCTGAGTATGACCTGGGGCTGGGGGCAGTGCTGTCAGCCCCCCTGTTAGGCTTTTCCCTGAACAACGCCATGGAGCATGGTCAGAAACATGGGACAATGCTCTCCAGGCCTCTGCTCTTTGCCAGGGGACTTACAAGCAGGTGATGAGTGTGAAACACTACACCAGCTTGGGAGAACTGGAAAGGATAGAGCAATGTGTCTCTGTGTCAGTCTGATGGGAAGCAGGGAGACAGGGAATGGAGGTGGGATGCAGGAGCTGTCCCCACACTCCTCTGGGCAGCTCAGCTCTGCTGTCCTCAGGCTGGGACTGGGGAGCTGAGGGGCTTCACCCCAAGACTGGGAGATGTGGAACTGGATAGAGCAGCCTCATCCTCCTGCAGTGGGGAGGAAAGGGGATGAAGATCAGAGTGGGGAGAGACAGGCATCTCCACAGCCATCTCCTGTCCTCATGGGATGCACAGCCCAGAGAGCCTGTTGTGATGGATGGGATGAGGGTTCCAGTGGACCCCTCATCTCCCCAGGGAGGGGATTCACCCCAGGAGAATGCTCCTGCTGCTCCTCCTTTCTCCCTGCACTGTACACAGTCCATTCTCTTTGCACACAGCCTCAGCCAGGCATTATAGAAGCGGGGGGAAATTTTCCAGGAGGGACGCAGTTTTCCATTTCTGCCTCTCCACACGCTGGTTTGGTGAGCACTAGGCCTGTAATTCATTGACAATTTCTATCTTAATATATCCTGACTTATAAAAAGAGGCATCTCTTCCCAGCAGCACGGGGCGATCAGAGCTCCGATTGCTTCTGACAGTGCCTGGGAAGCATGTTGGCCTTCAGAGCAACACAAGAAAAGGGGGGAAATGCCCCAAAAGACTAGAAAAGCAACTGCTCCCTGGAAAAGGGAACACATGAAAAAGAATGGCAACGGGAAAAAAGAGGAAAGGGAGAGGAGCGGCAAGGGGGAGATGGCACCAGGCTTTGCTGGTGACACATCAGGCTGTCGTGCTAAATGGCCTTAACAAGCAACCGGAGAAGGGGATAATGAAAACGCCTCCCCCCGGGACAGCACGGCTCCAGCCTGACCTTTCCCAGCTGCCGTGTACAAACATCTTCAATAAATAAAGAGACACTTAACTCCTGCGTCTGCTGAGATGGGAGGGATGGGGTGGGGGGGCTCTGCTGCAGTGAGACAAGGGGAAGAGGCAGAGGGTTTTCAGGGGGTTTCAGAGCAGCAGGAGCCTGTTTGAGGGGGGGCTGGCAGCGTGTGTGACAGCTCTGGACCTCCTCGGGGGTCACCACCACTGCCTGGCAGGCTGGCGCTCTGACAACAAAGAGAGGAACAGGGATGCTCCATGTTTCCCCTGCTTCCCAAGGCTCTGCTCTGTGTCTCTGCATGTCATAGCAGCTTCATGCAGAGAGAAGAGGCAATTTTGCTGTCAAGGTGAGATGGGTTAGAGCTGGGTGAGGTGCTGCTTCCACCTGGAAGCACAGCAAAACCCCTCTGTGCCTCAGTGGCTGGGAACACCCTCCACCTCCCTGGAGGTGTTTGAGGCCAGGCTGGACGGGGCTCTGAGTAACCTGGGATAGTGGAAGGTGTCCCTGCCCACTGCAGGGGGTTGGAATTACATGATCTTTAAGGTCCCTTCCAACCCAAACATTTCTAGGATTCTGTGATTCAGAGCCTCTGTCCAAAACTAATGGTCCATGGTCTAGGAGACTTTCTGGAGGGGACTCTGCAGAACCTGGAACTCAGCAGACTGTCTGGCAAGACATGAGCATGTTCAGAAACGAATAAAAACTCTGAGGGTGTGAGAGAGGCCCAGAGGGGAAGAGAGTGGGGGGGATGCTTCATCTTTCTTCCATGGTGGGAAGCAGAGAGCAGGAGAAAAAGCGAGGCAGCTTTCCACTCATTCTTCTTGACAAGCAGGAAAATGACTATCAGCCTCAGGGATTTTTCTTTTGCTCATCTGAGTCCCTGGGCTGCTTCCCTGAGGTCCTTAAGGCATTTGTGGTTCCACCACCAGCACACACATCCCCCTGGCCACATCCCTGAAAAGGGAACAGGCCACATCCCCCTCTGGCTTGTCCCCAGAGCAGAGGCTCAGTACCTACCACACAGCCCGTCGAGTCCACCTTGCGATCCGAAACGCACTTGAAGTTGCGGGTGCAGCCGCCGTTGTTGCGGGAGCAGTCTCGGACCGGCCCGAAGGAGGAGAGCAAGTCATTGATGGTTTCGAAGTAGGTGGACAGCATCGCTTCTTCCCTTGGAGAGAAAAGGCACCGTTAGGGCTGGCAGGGAGCTGGCAGCACATGGTACAGGCAGGGCTGTCCACAGAAAGCTGCTCTGGCAAAACCCCGGCATTTTGATTAGCGAAACAGAGCCAAAGGAAGCTGCCCAAGAAAATTAGGGCTTTGTGATTATGATATGTAATAAATTTGCTGCGTGACTCTGACATCCTTCATAGAATCAAAGAGTTATGGGGTTTCAAGGATACCATCTATCAGTTTTATGCAAACTAGCAACTGGGAGATACTTTATTCCTAGCCTGGAGCTGTGGGTGAATCCAACCCTATGCTAGACAACAGCAAATCCAAAACCATGAAAATACTCCTGAATATTTCACAGCTGGGCCAAGCCTTCCTGAGCATCCACACCCTGTCCATCAACCAGGGACACTGTCAAAGCTGGAAAGGCACATGAAATTTGGCTTAATGTGTGCTGGGATGTGGAGGCTCATCCCTGTGCTTGGCTCCAGGGGACCTGGAGCAGGGGATGCAGGGATGTGTGCAGGCACAGCTCTGCTGCTCTGCTCCAGCCCATGATGTGCAAAGCCCCAGGCATTGCCATGCCATGACAGCCCTCTCTTAAGCAAGCAAGAAGCATAAATGTCTAGGAATAATTCCACAGCCATGTGAAGCCTTGGGCAGCTCCCAGCTCTGCCTCTCGGAGCTGCACACACAGCAGATTTTGTCTGTGACAAAGCATTCAGGCACTTTGCCTTCTGCTTGGTTCCTGCAAAAGGAACACAGATGCTTGTCAAGAGCTTTAAGCATCTCCAAGATATTTTTCATCTTCAAAGCACAGTTTATATATTAACCAATACCTGCAACCCAGCCTGGGCAACAGACCCCGTTCACCCTCTCACAGACAGGAGAGAGACAAAGTGATGTACCGAAGGTCACAGAACAAGTCACTGATGGTGACAGACTTGACCTGCACAGGCTGTTTATTAGATCTTTACACACAGGAGGCTGCACATAAAAACTGACTCCTCTGACCTTAAAATACTCCCAGAGGCAACGCTGGGAGTCACAGGGTGGTTTATTCCCCTTGAGCATCTCCCCTGCTCGCCCATCAGTACAATGACTCGACGCCCAGCGCTTAACTTCCCTTTTCTTGGGAGGGGGTTTAATTTGAAAACCGCCTGCTTGGCAATGAAACAGCGCAGGAGGAATATTCATCAGCCCTGGAGCGGTGTCTGGAAGCAGCCCTGCGTTATCTATCAGCAGAGGGCCCCTGCGCTCACACACTGTCACACTCAGGCACGCAGCCCTGCCAACACTGAGCGCTCGGGAAAAATCATGAGTCAGGCATTAAAAAAGAGTATAATGAAATTGGCACCAAAATGATGAGATTTTAAAAATAAATCAATTGCTGGGTGGGTTTTTTGATTGTTGGGTTTTTGGTTTTTTTTGTTTTTTTCCCTTCCCTAAATTTGCCTTCTGCTTTTTAAGCTTTTAGGGTATAAGTGAGCTTTTCCCTGCAAACCTGAGGGCTAGAAACTCCCCAGAGGCAAAACCCAAGGAAATAAAGCCCTGTGCAGTACTGACACCATGATTTTGCAGATTCTGGATTCCTAGGCAATCACAGGATTCTAGAAGTTGGGACTTTGAACAAGGAAAACACCACAAAACCCAGCAAGAAACAGTAAATTGGTATGTCCCCACTCAGAAGGAGGTAGTGGGCAGCTTCTCCTCTACCATGGGTCAGGGTGGAGGTGCCCCAGCACCAGGCCAGCTCCATGCCCTCCGTGGTGCCACCAGCTGCATCTCTGCCCCACGCAGCAAATTCACATCTATGCTGCCCACTCTCACCCCAATTAATGTTACCCAATTAACTTTTCCCTCTTAACGATCATGATCATTCTGATATTCCCCCTCTCTTGGCCCATCTCCTAGATTTTCCAGCATATTTGAAACTGAATCTCCTTCTGTCCTTTCTTGGTCATGTTTCACATATCTTTAGAGGCCCTTTTCTATTAGCACTCTGTTCCCACCAGGATCTGCAGTTCCTCTGAAGTGAGAGAGTGCGAAAGACAGAATAGATTAGATCAGGGCACATATTTCTGCTGGAGATAAGAGGAGGGAGGAAGGGCATTATTTACTAACAAAACCCGCTGTTTATTAATGCAGGGAGAATTATTTTTAAAGAAAACAAAACCAACAAACCATGACAACTCCTCCACCACCCTCCCTGAAAGCTCAGCCCCATCTGGTCCTCTCAAGGGGTTTCTCATCGTGGGTGGACTGCCAGGAGAACCGTGCTCCCATCCTCACTCCACTTGGCCACAAAACAGCCCTCCTGCAGCTCCCACCTCCCTGGAGGGAGAAAGCGAGGGGCTGGAGCGGCTTTGGGTGGTGGAAAGGAGTCCGTGGGTTGGGTCCTTGGATGGGGTGGCTCTAGACAGCTGTAGCGCTGCCGGGAGACACCGGCTCATCCCGCACGGCTCGGCGTTCCCGAGCCGGGGCTGGCAGGGGCAGCTCGTCGCTTTTTAATTAAAACTTGGAAGCACAAACCGACCTTCTGCCCTCCGCAGGGCTGAGGATGAGAACAGGAAACCCGCTCTCCAAAATCACGCCTGGCATAATGGATGACCCCCAACAAAGCAAGGGCAGGGGCCGCCGAGCCGGAATGAGCCATTAAGCGTATTAAAATATTAACCTCGCTGAATGGCTGGACAGCGGAGCCAGAGGGAAGTGCTCGAGTGTCACCTGTGAGAGGAGTGGGGTGACGGCGCTGCCGGCAGGCGGAGGGAGGCTGCTCGGCCGGATCGCTCCCGCGGCGGCTGTCATGAGATTAGAGGAGCATCACTTCGCCACGGAGCCCTGACAGGGGGATGTCAGCACACGAGAGGCTGACACGATCCTCGGAGCGAGCAGGGAACAAACTTCGCTTTTGTCTGCCTCCGGAGGGGCTGGAGGAGACAGACACAGTGCAGACAAGCGCTGCCGAGCCCCTGGCACTGCCGAGCCCCTGGCACTGCAGCCTCAGCGGCTCCTTTTAATTTGGGGAGTGAAGCTCAATCGCTAATTACCCGCCCCCCGCAGCGACACGTGGCACGGAGCAATGACTTTCCACCCCTGCATCTCCGGTAGTGACCCCCTGCCTGTCCGTCCCTGCCCGCTGTATGGGACTCCTCAAATCCCAGAGCCAGCCCTGGAGAAGAAGGAAGTGCCCACAAGGCAGGGGACACTTCGGGAGCGATGGCAGCATCTGGCCACCACTGCACGGAGCCCGCTGGGGACAAGCCATCCCCACCATCGCCCGGGTGCCAGATCAGAGCAGCCCTGATGGATGAATCACTTTCCCTGCAGTAACAAGCTGCCTGCAAAAGAACAGCTCTTTCCTCTTGTTCTCCATCTATCCGTGTTGAATTTCACTGACTAAGCCCCAGATCCGTTCTGACAAGGCAGGATGGAGAGAGGATGAGCTCCGCAGTCACAACTGTGCCAGGAGCACAGCAGGGAGCTGGGGGAAGCTGCCGGTGGCCCCAGCTGGACCCAGGTGTCAAAACCACAGGGAGCAGGCAGAGCTCAGCATCTGGTGTGCTGAGAGGATGGGGCAATTCCTCACCACCCTGAAGCAGACGCCAGGTCCTGCCAAAAAGAGCATTTTGGAACGAGTGCTCTAATTTCTGATGCCAGATTCTGTCCACAAGGACGTGCACATCTATGAACGTATGCACATGCTCTTTTAACTCTCCAGCCCTCCCAAAGACGCACACAGACACCCAAATGATAGTTATAAATGAAACGCACTCCCCCTCTCCCTACCAGGACCCACTGATCACACACCCAGCATCAGTAAAACTTCTCATGCCACAAATACCCAGCACGGTGCAGCACGGCAGGACTTCCCTCCTGACCCTGCACAGACCCTGGCACGCACCCTCACCCAGCCCTGTGCCAACTCCCATCACACCCACTTGCCTTGATTCTCTCAAAAACACTTTTCTCCACCCTCCCTCTTTGTTCCAGGTCTCATTAATGAAGCAGATTCACTGACAAATACCGCTGGGGGTTATTTATTCATGAAATACCAACACCATGCAATTCTCAAAGCCTCCAAAGCACTCATCTCAGAATAAGCTCCGGAGCTTTGCAGTGGCTCTTCTCTCCAGCTCATCCTAAAGGGGATTAGTGGATGTTATCCAACTCCACTGCCCCTTTCTATTGCCTGCTAATGGTTAAAGACTTCAGTGTCTTATAAAGTTCACCATCGCTGAGAAAAGGATGCAGGCTGGGGACTAAGCCAGTGCCATCTGCTCCCTAAGCTGGGTTTGGAGAAGGATCAGGGTGGAAATTTGAGGTTCACGAGTTTCTAGAGACAGAGCACACTATCCGCAAAGGGAGTGATGCCAGGGATGTCACCTGCAGAGTCTTCACCAGCTGCAGAGCCACCCCTTCCCCAGGGTGTTTCCCCTCCCAGGACGTCCTGTGTCTCACCAATGTTCGTTTATACCCACAGCTTCTGTACACTGGGGATTATTTTCCTCACATTTAACAAAGGCAGCCAAGGTAAAAAGAGTTCAGGATGAAAAGTGCTCACTGCTGCTGGATGGCCGACTGGAGATGTTGTCAAGGTTATTTTTAGTTCTTTTAGCACTTCCCACACTCACAGTACAATTCCAGCTGGGTGTGACTGCACCACAGGCTCGGCTGTTCTGTACTGAGGGCCATCCAGTTAAACACCCAAATTATGATGAATGTGCAATAAATGATCACCTGAGAAAAGTGGTCTCCAATTTAACGCAACAGATTTTGGTTTTTGTGGGATTTCAGCCCTTTTTATTCCTCTTGCAGCAAGAGACCATTCTCTCTATAGCCCTGTCCTACCACCACTGTTTCATCAGAGAATCACTGAATGGTTTGGGTTGGAAGGGGCCTTGTAAATCACCAGGTTCCAACTCCCCTGCCATGTGCAAGGACACCTTCTCCTAGCCCAGGATGTTCCAAGCCCCATCCAGCCTGGTCTTGGACACTTCTAGGGATGGGGAATCCACAGCTTCTCTGAACAACCTGTGCCAGGGCATCATCACCCTCACAGGGAAGAACTTCTTGCCAATATCCACACCTGTGGTGAATGCAGCAACCATCTCCCGCAGTTCTGAACCTTGAGCCAATCCAGCCACACACTGACCAAGCTGGAATGCTCTGGAAAATTTAATCTCCAGCCACAGCACTGAAGGACCTCATGAGGTGGTGGCAGCTTCTTATTTGGGGTCTTCACAGTCTAAAACTTTGGCTCTGAAACTGAAGCTCCCATCTTCAGCCAGGTTTCCTAGTGCAGCGCCTGCAGATGTGTGTGCACACAGCAGATTTGATATTTCATATAGAAACAAAAGTGATTTTCTGCCCAGTACACCCACAGCCACTTTTCAGCCACTGTTATAGTGCTGGAAGGTTTCAAGAAAAACCATCATCCAGGTCCTCAACTGGGAGAAATCATCCTCACTTGAGTGACGCTGGAGAAGGCATTTCAATAGAGCTACACTGACATTCCACAGCTGATGAGCTGCTTGCTATAAATTTTCTGGGTAGTCTCACTTCTTGTGGCAATACTATCATAAACACTTGCAAAAATGCTCTCCCAAAAACCTTGAGGTTGAAAGTGTGAAAAATTCCCTACCAAGCTTCAATAATTTGCTGGAGATTCAATAAAACCATCACTCTGCCAGAGTGTTTTGAAGCTCAACTCGGCAACCAGAAGGGCCAGGAATTTAATTACAGCAAAGCAAAAACAAACCCACTGGAATAAAAGCAAGCTCTAAAAGCACATCCCAAGGGATGCTGAGGGTTCACCAGGGCCCCCTACCCTTTTGCAGCCCCCTCAGAGCCAGCACAGCTCTACCATATGAAAGACCAGGATGCCATGGATGAGATAAACAAGACAGTGTTAATTCTGAGCATTTTCTCCCGTTTCAGGGAATATTGTGGTTGTGGTTTCAACCCTGCACAAGCCAAAGGAAATGCAGGCAGTGCTGGCTCAGTCTCCCAGGCAACCTCAGTGCCAGGAGGGTTAAGAAAAAGCACATGAGCCTTAAGAGGAAAGGGAAAGCACGGTCAGTAAGTGTGCTGGAAATTACATGTGTAACCACCCGCTTCACCACAGCTTGTAATCAATCCCAGATTCAGCAGGGTGCGTTTCCCATGTGCTGGAGGAGGTACCATCAGGGTGCTCCTGTTTCAGGAACCTTTACAGCAAAATGCAGGATAGGAAGGGATGGGATGGTACAGGGTCTTAGAGCAGCCAAGTGCTCTCAGTGAGACAGAAGATCCACAGCAGCCAGGAGGAGAAGCAGCACTGCCAAGCATTGTGTCCCACCTGACCACTCCAGTAGGTAAGACGGGCACTGTAAAGCCAGTGAGACACCAAGGTCCATCAGGCATCCCACAGACCACAGCCACACAACACAGGTACTCACTGGTCTGTGCACACAGAAAAGATGTAATAAAGGAAATTACAGAGATTGTAATGTCACATATTCAAAACTTAAGAAAATAAGAGAACTAAAGTTGCCTGGGCAACCTTAATGCAGTCTCTGGTAATTATGCCTTTTATGAAGGTGTTGACTCCAAGACCAAATACAGGAGGGTTATGTGAAGGATTTATCTCTCCCCAAATGCCAAAGGTGATGGTGCCAAGATGCAGCCAGGTGCCCCTGGGTGCCTGAAACAGTACAGAGTTCAGTTTAGGCATCCCAAAACCCACCCTCAGGTACCTGTGAGCATCCACAGCTTCTCAGCCCCCTATAAACAACTTCATCTGCAGCTTCTCAGCATCTTATTTTCTCTTCCTGGGAGGACACATAGCTTTTACTTTATTGTACTCTATCCAGGCACTGTTCTGCATGCACAATTACTCAGCTCCTCATGGCTTGCTTATACTTTCCATAACTCCAAGAAGCAGCAGTATTTCACAACAAATAAAGTGATTAAGTTCCAAATCTCCCTGTTATCATCCCCATTTTATAGATGGGGAGCCAAGGCACAGGCACGGTGATGTAAAAAACATCCACTGCGTTATATGCACCAAGTCTGAGACATTAGACGTGATTTTTCAGAGTGCTTAGCATTAAATGACACTTTCCCTGCTCAAAGCACGGCTCTCATTGACTTTGCTTGAAGTTTTTACAGCTTCACATTAATGCAGATCATTCCCAGAGCAGGTTCATTGGTTGTGCTGAGCAAGGCAAAGGTGAAAAACTAGGATAACTAGGATACGATTGTGCCATTAAAGATGATTCCATAATGCATATGCACAGAGGGGCTGCCTGAAGGCTGCACAGCAAGCCCACCCTGGCACCTCCTGGCTCTGGAGTTTTGCAAACTTGATAACGTTTGCTAAAGAGGAGCCTAATGGGGGTTTTATTCTGGGCAGGGAGGAAGGGGAAGATGTTCAGTCTGGGAAAAGAGGACATTTTCCAGCAGCAGCTGTAGGATGCAGCATCACTGAGCCTTTAGGGGGCAGAGCTCTCCCTGGGGCAAAGTCACCCCAGCAGGTTCCTACCTGCCTGCTCACTGCTCTGTCCCCTCTCTTGCCCCAGTACAGCCCATTCCTCTCTCCAGTTCTCCCAGTCCTCCTTCCCTGCCAGACCCAAACTCGATGTTTTTGGCCAGCTGCTGTCTCCCTCAGCAGTGGTTCAGAGCAGGGATGCTCCTCCGTGTTTGGACACAGACAATTGCTGCCGGCTCTCGCTGCTAAAATCAAACAAGACTTCACGCTGTGTGCAGCGATTCAAGTTTTTCAAAAGCACTTTCGAGCTGGCCAAATTAACGTGGTTCTTTGCCTGTAAAAGAGGGACCCTCCACACAAAACGTCTGCCTCAGTCCTCTGCAAGATTTTTGCCTGGGGGAGAAAAAGAAATCTTAGAAAAACAAGCAATCAAGCAAAAGCCTAGACAGAAGGTCTGAGTTCTCTCATCCTAAATTATTAAAGGCTGAAAACATCATGAGATGGGTCAGACCACCCCAGTACCAGGCAGTGATTGCAGCCCTGTCTGGGCTGGTTAAAATACAACATAGATCCACATTGATTCTACGTGGCATGAAAAAAAAATGCTAAAAAAGGGCAAAAAAAGTGCCATTAATCTCACTGCTGTGATGAGCTCTGGACATGTCCTCATCACCTTACCTGCATCTGCTCCCAACATGGGCACAATCGCACATCAAGTTTTCTGTTTTAATGAGTTCTGGATTTGATTTTGGAGCAGGGTCAGCAGGAAAAGTTGGATTTTGCAGGGAGACTGGGAGAGGGAGGGGGTCACCCTTTAGCCCACTGTTTGTGCCCAGGCCCTGGGACCAGCCCATCCTCAACCCCTCCCATTGCCCAGCAATTGAGGGGTTTCCAATACACATATAACATGCCAAGATACAGTGGTGATAAGCACTTTAGGAATACCGATAGAATTAGATTAGATAAATAGGAAACAGCCAGGGCTGCCGGATCAGATATCCATGTCCTGATTTTTCACAGATGTTCTATCGATCCACTGGGAACAGACAGTGGCAAGCTCCTCAGAAATTGGGTGCCAGGGATCAGCCAGCTCCACACAGGCAGGGATAAGTGCTGGGACTGCAGATCCTGGTGGGATGGTGGCTGCAGGCAGGGCAGCCCATGGAGCAGCCAGCCCGAGGACCACAGCAGCTCCAGAAGCAGTATCAGGCTCTGCAATAAGGCTCCATCCAGCTGAACTCCCCTGAGAGCCACAGACCTGAGCTGACCTTCTCCAACCTCTCTGCATCCAAGGGATCACCAGATCCCAGCCTGGGGAGCTGGGTATGTTGATCCCAGCCATGGTACTGGGTGAGCAAGCATCCCACGTGGATGTGCTTACAGCAGCACTGAGAGAGGAGTAAGAGCCCATGAGAAGCAAAACTAGAGCCTTTTGGAGAAACAAACCCATGAGATGTATTTTAGAAAACATCACACACCTGGGTCACTTCCTAGGGATGCATTTATGCATATGTATACATATATGCATAGTTTTGCTGCTATATATAGCACCTTCTATCAGCAACACTCACTGGCTCCAAGAAAGCCAGGTGAATGTCCAGAGACAGAGGAACTGAGGCACAACCAGATTATTTACAGTTCATTTCCAAAAGTCCTCTTTGAAGTCAGAATCCAATTAATTTTATACCTGGGGAGAGATTTGCATAGGGATTTTCAGTCCATGTGGGCAGATTTTCCAAAAGGACTTGGCACTTATCTAGGCACCCAATGCAGACTGTGTTTTCCAAGGTGCCCAGCATCCATTAGCAGCTCTTCAGAGGATTTGTTACCAGGACAGCACCCTTCTCTGCAGGCCACCAGTCACTGAACCCTTCTGAAGGCACCACCTCCATGGGTCTGGCCGTCACAGTTGAGGAACACCCCAACCTGCTGCTGCCTTTAGTAGTGACCCATCTAACCCCTGCCTGGAGATGTGGGCACCTCAGACCAAATAATTTCCTACCATGAAATAAAAGAGCGTTTTCTGCTGGTTTAAATCCCTGAGTGAGCTCAGTCCAGGATCAGAGAGATGCCACTGCTGGCACAGGGAAAGTGATGGGCGTCAGTGGTCAGGGAAGGCCTGAACCACATCTCATTAAATCACCTTGGCTATGTGATTTATGGCTATGTCATTTGACTGTGACCTAAAGCTGCAACCACACTACCAGCAGGGTTTGTCTTCTCCCTCCCCTGCAAAGATGTGCCTCTGTGGTGCAGGCATGATGTGAACAGACCTCAAAGCAGCCACATGCTGTCCCCAACCTGCAAACTCTTTGGGGCAGAGGCTGTTTTTATTAGCCCTGCACTTGGGACATCTCTCCAATGCTCTCCAGTGAACCTTTCCTGATTTGCAGTGTTATAAATACCCTGTCTGTGGGAGAGGCAAACCAGCCTTTTCCCATCCCACATCCCACCCCCAGCACAAACAAGACCGTGGAGCCCAAGGCACGGTGCCTGAAAACCTCTGATCCAGGTGACGGCTGCAAAGCATCGCCTCTGGACTTCTGAGGAAGAGACAGAGCTACAAAAGCACATAAAAGCCCCAGAGGGCAACGTTTCCCAAACAAACAGCCCACACCAGGAGGGCAGGGGCAGCCCTGGCTGAAGCATTGCCTGCCTGTAATGAGCTGACCCTCAGGCTTCCTCCCGGCTCTGCAGCTCGTGGGGTAATTGCTGCACATTTTTAGCCTTGCCTGTAGTCATATTGTATAGTGAAGGCTGCCAAGCTGTGTCCAGGGCCAGGTGAGTTCGGGAAAAGAGGATAATCAGCATTAAAAAAAAAAAAAAAAAAAAAAGAGAGAGAGAAAAATCAGAGGCTGAACTCTGTTGTGTACGGTTTTGTTGAGGCTGAACCAAATTGGCTGCCATCGAAGCAAATGGCAGATGAAGAAAACATTGACTTTCTGCTTGGGTCAATAAACAAGATAAATCGAGTGGGGAGTTGGACGCGGAACAGGGAACATCATCATTTAGCAAGGAAGAGAGAGGGTTAAAGGCAGAAAGGCTGAAGCAGGGCACACACTATAGCTCACGTAGGAGTGGTGTTTCACTTGGGAGCTCAGCTCCACCAAGGCTGGGACTCTGCTGTGGGACTGAGTCTGTTGTGTTTAAAACAGAAGACCCCAGACCCAAACCCTGAGATGAGATGACGGGGGATTGTATTCCTGCAGCTGTGGATCTGCTGGTGCCAAGGGCATTTTCCCCAGTGCTGGAGCACAGCCTACACAGGGCTGAGACCTGACTGCTGCTGGTCCAGAAGTGCCCAGACCAGCCCTGCCCCAGGTCTGAGAGAGGCCAAGGATGGGATTCAGTTCACCCGTCCCAAAGGAAGGCAAGGTACGCATAGGACTGGTCATTTTGGGCTCCCCCAAACTCATCAGGAGAAATCGGCTCATTTATGAATGATCCCACTGCCCTAAGGCAGTCAAGGATTCAAGAAAGAGCTGTTCCACACTCTGAGCTCCACAGACCACATCTCCAATGATTAGAGAAGGCAGCCTTGGGGACTAGCCTAGATACAGACCTAGGGATGACCTAAGCTACTCCTCAGCACAGTCAAATCAAGCCCAGCCTGCAGCCCCTAGAACTAATTGCAACAGATGCCAAGGACAGAAGGAGAAACCTGTTATTAGTCTTCCTGAGGAACAGGAAGGTCTTGAGATCACTCATAGCATCAGACAGCTAAAACACCGCTTGGGAGAGACATCAAAGGCCTTTAGAAGAGCTGTGCAATGGCAGAGATTGCAAGGGATGCATCAGGGGCCCAATCCCACAAGCAATGACAGGAGCAGCAGGCAGGTGTGCATATGATGGGAGCATTCCTCCCCTCAGGCCAACCAGATCTCAGCCATCAGGTTCGTTTCAGTCACCACAGTGTGTCATGGTGAAGGATATCAGGTCTGAACCACAATTCACAGTGGTGCAGGACGTGGTCGTCACCATTCCTGCCTGATTAGATCTGTCAGAACCTATCAGTGGGAAGTTTGCCTGGGAACCCTCTCTCCAGCTGCACATTTAGCAACAGGAGAAAAAAAGGGTAAAAAAGAAAGACAAGAGCAGCATTTGAGCATTTGCACATTGCAGGACCACCCTCCTTCTCTTGCTCATCATACTTCACTCACCACCTTTATTTCAATGTCTGTCTTAATTAAGCAGACTAAATGGAAAAGCTTCCATGCTAATCCAGGGTCTGCCTCAAGGGGCTGAGGAGGATGCCCAAAATACAATTTGCTTCCTCTGAAAGACCTCAGAGACAGTCATGCAGACACATGTCTCTTCATGGTCCTTCAGAGTCCACAGCAGCTGGTGCCTCGGGGCAGAGAGCGGAGCTGTGAGCATCAGGGGGGCTCTCGGAGGTCAGTCATCATGTACAAGGAGAGGTGAGGGTTACCCAAAGCCTCTCCAACACATGCTCTCCCAAAATACAAGCCAAGACTCCCCTTTGATTGCCTGCATAAGGGCCAAAACAGCAGAAGCAAACTTCTGCAAATGTGACCCTTGGAAAAAGAGTCAAGCTGGAGATTTGGGAGGCAGAGCTCACCAGAGAGGCAAACCTGGGGATTTCTGAGTGGGAAAACACATTCAGTGATTGTATTTTTACCACTTCACCCAAACAGGCTTCTCCAGACATATTAGCAGGAAGTGGGGATCACAGCAAAGACTGAGCTTAGCATGTTTCTCCAAGTTTTCCTCCCGAAGGAAGGAGCACTGCAGAGCTGGAACACTGCCTGGTCACTGGCCCGAGGGCAAGGAACTTGCTTTTGGCATTTGGACTAATTCATATTAGAAGATTCACATTTGACTTCAGCAATATTCACCTCCATCTATCCAAAATCAAACAGGGTGTAAAGAAATGCAAATGACCTCAAAACTCCTGAGGGTCTGCCCTGCCACAGGAGAGCATTCCAAGAATAAAGCTCCAAGCAGGAGCTGGCATTTTGGGATCAGTTGCAGACTGGGACGGTGAAATACTGTCTGACCGTGGGCAGGCTGCAGGATGTGACAGCGCTCCAGCCTCCTCATCTGTAAAACAGGGACAACAACAGCTACCTGCCTCCCACTGTGCAGTGCAGTTAATTAATGCTCCTTTGAGTTGTGAAGATTAAAAGCGGTGTATAACTGCAAAATAGAGGTTTGTTATTATTATGAATGAAGCCTCCACTTGTCTCATCAGTGCCCCTTAAAGCAGTGCTGCTGCAGACACTGTGAATTGCTCCCAGCAGCTCTACTACTGCTGGCATTCGCAGGGGTTTGACTGTAGACTTCCAAGTAGGAGCTTTGAATGTGTTAGGGAAGAAGAAAGAGAGGGTGAACAAATAGAAATTCTGCCACATTTTGTGCTTCACACTTGGAGACGATGCTCCCACCCTCCTGGGGGCTGGAATAAAACCCCAGACAACAGCATCTCTTTCACCTCCTGTTCTCATCTGTGGTTTTCCTTCACAGGCTGCCATAGCCTTGCATGAGGAACAGGTTGTACTGCAAGGGCACAGAAGCACCAAATTGGGATCACATGGTGGCTTTAGGAAGGGATTAAGAGTCTCTATTCCCCGCAGGGATCAATCCCATCAACACGCACACCCAAGTGGCAGAGGTTTAGCAAAAGAAGCAATAGAGGCAGAACAATGTGATCAAACTACAAGGGCATGGACAGACCCCCTGTTCCAGCTGTGCCCAGCTCTTGGCAACATCCAAATTATGTCCTGTTCTCCCAGGTGGGCTTGTGAGAAGGACCACATGAGCCCTCTTCACTCATGCCCCCACTCTGGGGCCTCTTTGACCCCTGCAAGCCCTCCTTACCCTTATTCAATGCCATGAACATCAAACCTGGTGGGGCAGCTTCGCAGTGCCCACCACAACCCCATAGCCTTTCCCCAGCTCAGTCCCTGGCCTGCCATGAATGATTTGGAGTTGGTAACACCAGATTAGCAAGCAGGAAAAGAAAGTTCACATTCTGGCTTGAGTACTTCAGGCACGTCACCTTTTCCTACCAGTGTTTCCTGCATTATTTAACAGAGGGCCAACACTATTTGCTTTGCTCCCCCTTGCACATATTCAGCCGGAGGCAGAAACCCCACCTTTGATGACTCCACAGCACCTGGCACCCTGTTCTGCTGACCCTGCCCCAGCCTCTCTGTGCCCTGGCCATGCAATCCTGACCTGGCAGCTCTTCATCCCCCCCAGCACCTCTGCTCCCCCTCTCCAGGCTCCTCCAGCATGCCTGGCTGAAGGACTCAGATGCCTGCAGCACACAGTGGCCGTGCCGCTCCCAATAGGCACCTTTCATGTTTAATTCAGTGGCTGGTTTAGTTAATCCATTTTTTAATAATTCATCCCTTCCATCTTAATTTTGGTAGTTGTTGAAAATCCCTAATAAAACATTTAGGGGCTCTTTTACTGGAGCAATGGCATGATTTACTAGACAGAATCCAGTCTTTGATGTCCTATCTTAATTCCCTCCCTCCCACCGTGCCTCAATCCTGTTTATCGCTGTGCCGGAGGTAAGAGGTTCTCGTCGAGTTTTGTAGCACTTAGGGGCTTGGTCAGCCTGAATAATTCAGCTGCCCCACTCAGCTTAGACAAATCATGTAGCAAACCAGCCTCTTCCTTTTATTAACATCTCCTTCTGCCACCACAGTCCTGTGCATGCGCTGGCACGTGGAGCAGAGGGACCAGGCTGAGCATCCCAAGTAGCACAGGGCAGAATCGTGAGCAAAACAATCACAGGTGCCAACTACGTTGTTGGAAGAATATACACCCTTTTACAGCGCTTGTATTTCATCCTCTACAGCCCAAATGGGGAAACATGCTGGGCTTTTGCATCTGTAATTGGGGAAGAACAGATGGTGGAGGCACAGTTGGAAGTAATCCGGCCATTAAAATAATCTATACGGCTTGTAATTCTCTATCATGTGGAGAAAGAGGAGGGCCTGACTTCACCTGAGTGCCCACATGGGTTGTGCCCACCCAGGCAGAGGCTTTTTTGCAGTTGTTGGGATCCTAAGGTGTTTTGGTGGGTTTGATGTGCTTTATCATTTCCCTTTTCTTGGGATTCTCCTCTTGAAGAGCCAACACCTGAACCAGAGCTGCTTCCACTGGGTAGTTATCTGACTCCCATGTGCCACGTGGGGCACATTTTCTCCCCATATCACCCAGTTAAAGCAACTGCAAGCTCTACATCTGTCTTAATGACAGAAAAAGAGCAGCAGAAAGCCCCAAGCACTTCAGGAAGATCAGGATGTCTCTGTAGCTAAATTTCAAATGGGAATGATGGGAAAAAGAATTACGGAAAAACCCTCCCGTTGATTCATTAAAATTGAAACCTCTCAGGGGAGCACACAGGCTTTGCCATCCCCTCTATCACCTACAGATCTTGAGAGTGAGAAAATGTAAAACTAGAATAAGAAAATTGCCCAGAAAAGCCCAAACATTGCGCCAAGATATGGAAATTCATGTCCTTGCTCTGCATGATGTAGGTCACGTTTTCAGAGACATCTACACCCTCCAAACACCTCAACCACCACATTCTTTGGTACTTCTTGATGGGTGAGGTTTCTCCTTTAGGATTTGGTTACTGCTTTGTGTCCTATTTCAATACAAAATGGAGAAAATGCCTGAAATCTCAAAAAAACCCAAATATTGGAAGGCATAATCCCTTCCCACTCAGACCTAAAGGCCTACATTCCCATCCTAACTGATGGAGGGGAGAAGGAAAAGGAATCACAGCACCCTCCCCAGGCTGGACACAATGATCTTCTCAGGCAAAAATCTCTCCATTGGGCTTAAAATCGTCACTGTGATCACGGAAACAAGTACCTCTCCAAATCCTTACTCTCTGCCTGGAACACAGGGGAGCCAGCAGGACGTTACCTTGGCAGCTGGCTTTGCTTTATGGAACTGTAAATATATTTTTTAATAGGCTGGTGGCAAGAAAGATGTGTTTCCAGGCTCAGCAACATCCAAAATTAACTGCAATTCATTTCAAAAGGGGCGAAGGGGTGGAGGAAGGGGGAACACAAGCCTGAAACCCACAGAATATAAAAGCCTTGAAAGAAATTGCCAAAAATCCCCTGCATAGCTGCCTTCTGGCTCTGGGAAAGAGATTAAAAACCTGAGCAGCATCAGGCTGATGCAGACGTCACAGAGGCCACCCCAGGCCATGCTCATGCTCAGATAAGACTCTTTCTTATTATTATTTTCCCGGAGACAACTCAGATTTTGCCAACACAAAGCTCTGCCCGGCTCCTCGCATCTCCTGGCACGGTGGGTTCACTGAAACTGAGGAGAGGAGCTGGGAGATGCTGGTGCCTCGGGTGACCAGGGGTTCCCCCCATGCAGGGTCCCTGGGGACCTCTGACCTCAACATCAGCATCTCACCGTCCTTCAGCATCTCATTGTCCTCCTCCTGCCAGAGCATTACGCCTGATGCACCTTCCTTAGCCCCGGTGCCACTCTCCAACACCTAATTTGACTAACCCTTTAGTGACTAATTTAATTACCCCGGCCCACAAACTGACAGACAGCTGTTAAAAATGGTTATTGCATTATTAATACGCTCCAGTAATTTCCCATTAAAACTATACTGTTAATAATTTTTTCCCCTGTATTTCTTCCCTCTTAATTAGTCTATTTAAAACTTTGAAGGAATATTCTCTTTATGGTAAATGGGAGCGTCGAGCAAATTACATTTTTGATTGAATACTTCTGTGATAGGCCAGCAAATAAGACCGTTGAGTTGTTAATTATTGTCAGAGTTTCACACGATGCCTGCTAATGAGGCAGTCAATCTTCTCTGCCATTCCTAGAATATTAATGAAAGCCATTGGTATTGATTTTGTCACTGGCAAAAGGCAGGAACTCCTCCTTCTCAGGGGGCTCCATGGAGGGCAGGGGGGGTTCTGCACTGCAGGGGACATGGAGGGGACCAGAGACCTTGGGATGGGGTGAGGTGAAGAGGGCTTGAAGCTGATGGAAGTTTGGGAAGCTCTTGAGTGTGCCAACGGCAGCCTGTGCAGCTCATGGTCCCAGTGGGAGGGTGGGCACATCCCTACAGGGACCAATCCCAGGTAGGATAGGCAGCAGGGGTGTGGCAGCTCCTGCCAGACACGCTGGTCCCTGTCCCCTCTGTGTCTATCTGTTTACTCTGAACAGTATCAGCTTCAACCCTTATCCTTCTGCAAGAACATAATTTGTTTGGTTTGGTTTTGTCTTAAAGGAAAGGGAAACACTAGCTTGGACTTCAACAGATATTTGATGGAGCAATGCAGGAAAATGAAGAGCAAAGCGACCATGGATAAGGATTGACATAAAACTGCGAGGTAGCCCCAAGACAGTACAAAAACAGCCCTTGAGTTGTGCTGGAAGATGCAACAGAGAGCTTTCAGTACCTTTTCTCAAGCACCTTGGGGATGACCCTCTTTGATTTTTACACTAGTGCTCCCTTAGAGCTCCCAGGAAAGTCTGTATATGTCAGAGTCACAGGACCTGAATGCTCTTCCCACCCAGGCTCCCAGTGCCCAGCTCAGAGAGGAAGAGCAATGTGGGACCATGCCTGGTGCCAACCCCAATGCCAATTCCTCGCAAAGAGTGTCTTAGCCAAGCCAGAGGGAATCCTATGAAAAAAAAAGACTTTTTCACAGGAGAACTGAGACAGATCGAGGCAGTACCATCCCACAGGTTTATGTGTCTGTGACCAATATTCTGGCTGTCCCATTAATCCCATGCCCTGGGTGGGCACGGAGCTGAACTTCCCCAGTGAGAGGCTGCATGCACATATGTGCTGTTAAAAGATGCCACAGTATCCCTGCTCCAGCCCCCACTGCAAGGATGAGCACACACAGCCACTGTTCCACTTGAGCCATAGAGGCTGTTCATGTGGCAGAGCCCATACACATGCATGTCCTACTCTGCCTTCCCCTGCCACATCATCTCGGAGCTCACCAGCCTTGGGAGACTGACTTTGCCAAGGCCTCTGCAGCACCAAGTCTGAGCAGAGTCCTGGATTTCCTAAATAGGTCACCCAGCACTGGGCACTGCGTTTATTTCTGTAGCTTTGCTCTGAGGAAATGCCTCTGTGATCTCCTGACCCAGAGACCAGCAGGACTGATGCTGCACATGGATGCTGTACTGACCCTGCAAAGTAGCTCAGCTCCCTGTGAACTGCTCTGGCCTTCCCAGCCCAAACCTCCCCAGCCTCACTCCCACCAGGAAAGCCAGGACAGAACGGGATGAGCTTTGCAAAGCTCAGAAAACCTGTTATAGCAGGTGATGTGCTGACACAGGTCACACTGTCACAGCTACTGTAGAGAGGCCAGAGCTCAGGGACTTCAATCCCTCTTCCTGCTGCAGCTACTCCAGTCAGGCTTTGCACAGCCAAACCCACACCTTCCCCAGAAATGATCTTATTTTGGGCTATTCTGGGAACACTCTCCCTCTGCCCGAACAGTTGACGCAGGGAAAGGTGTGAGTGTGTGTGGGGCGGGTTCTTGGAGCATCTGTGGGGATGCGCCCAACTCTCTGCATGGTCTGTCACCCACAGCTGCACAGCTGGAATGACACCAAGAGGCAGGGACAGATGGAGGACAACCTCCAGCCTCCACAGGAACAGCCTCCCATCCGTGCTGGAGGCAGTGGTGGGGTTGGGACCATCATCCCTGAAGCAAAGAGACAGCAGAGCTGCTACTGCCTCCCCACATCTGCCTGTAACCTGAGCACACACAGGGCTTTCCAAGCAGGCTGCCAAAATACCATGGAGCCAGATGTTTAGCAGGAAATCTCTTCATGCTCCCTGCAAAGCCGTAGCTGATGAATCCAAAAGGCACACAACAACCAGGGCTTCTCCCTGCAGCACCCACCAGATTTCCATTCAATGCCAACCATTTCTTAGCCCCTTTCCAAGGCCAGGTGAGGGGACAGCAGGAATTTCTGTGGTTTGTTTTCCACCCAGGAAAGCAGCAGAGTATCATGGCTGCTCCCCAAAAACAGGCAGTGGGCCCCCCCACCCTCAGCCACCCCTGCTGCATCCAAGCCCATCTGCTGCCCACCTGTGCTTTATAAGCAAGCCAGGCACTATTTTTACTACAGTGAAGTTTTCCATACTAAAAGCTCCATTTTTTTTTTACCCCTTTTTATAAAGCAGGCTTCAATAATTCCTTGGGGTCCTCCTTCCAACCTGGTATTCTATGATTCTCTGTGAAAAGAGGAGGTTTCCGTTTATAATGAATTGCCTGTGATGCAGCATATCCTGGTTTTACCAGGAAAAAGGGAGTCTGCAGCTCTCCCCGAGCTCCCACCACCCAGGGAGGGTGGGAAGGCTTGGATTTGCCTACAGTCACATCAGGTAGGGATGACCCACTCCTGCTTTAAGTCCTTGAGAAGTTCCTGTACAGGGAGAGAAGCAGCCAGGTCTCCTAACACACCTACTGCTGAGTCCTTGGCTCAAACAAGCAGAGTGCCATCCCCTGCCTCCCCCAGCTCTCCCTCCTCTCAGGGAGATGCAGGATTAATAACCAGAGCCACCAACAGTTCCCTGAAGGAATGGGGAACATGAGCCACCATGGGCAGGGGGGTTGGACAAGAAGATCTTTAAGGTCCCTTCCAAACCAAACCATGATGTGATTCTATGATTCTATCAGTAGATGAGCCCTTTATTAAACCAACCACAACTTTATCATTAACTCTTTTTAAAGCACTCATCTATGGCCCCAACCTGGGTTCAAATCCAGAGCCCCCACAGTCCAGAGCAAACATCTCCAGCTCTGGCCCATCTGTGTTAATACACACCGATTAAAAAAAATAAAATAAAGGAACTGTGGACTGAGCTGAATAAAGAGACTTCTCACTGTGAAAGCTCAGTGCATATTTACACAGCATCCTGCCTTAATGCTCAGCTGCTTCATTTGTGTCACTTTAAGCCCTCCGCAGTAGCAGGGAAGTATTAGCTGGGGTTTAATTGTGTGCTGCTGGGTTCAGCGCAGCTAGGAGAGAGCCCTGTGGCACAGCAGCGCTGGGATGGATGTGGCAAGGCAGTGACAGGGTGACAGCTACCAACAGAGCCACTAGCCAGGAGGGAGAGCAGCATAAGGGGACACTGCCCCAGCTTGGGACTGCTCTGCCTTACATATAAAGCAAAACAATATCAGTTTGCACAGAGCTGCCTGGCTATGTGGAACCTGGGACAAGCTCTGCAACACCCAGACCTGTTTGCAGGAGACACGAGTAGGGTCTGCCCCAAAATCGATACCGCTGCAGTGCCAGCAGACCTGAATGTGCCCCAGTGCAACTGGAAGCTCTTTGCCCCTCCGCATGCCTTCCATCCAGATCTGCTCCACACCAGCCACTTTTGTTTCTTCTGGCAGAGGTGAAACAGGTGCTGGACGGATTGTACATAAATTATGTGGTCCATCAACACCCCCATCCCTCTGTCCCAGCGCTGCCATTCCTGCCTCCACTCAGGTCACCACTGCCACAGTGCACCCCTGAGCAGGGCACGGCCTGTGGCACAGTGTGGTAGCAGGTGCCCAACTGCACCTATCTGCCTTTTGATAGAAGGCGTTTGGTGGCAGTCAATAGCATCTCATAATATCAAAAACACCGCAGGAAACATCTAGAGCTGAATTGATTATGGCACAGTAATTCTTCAGGCAGTGAAAGCAGGGCAATTCCCAAGATGGGATTATTTTTTGCAAGGCTTCACCTAATTTTCTTGATGATGTTTTCCCCCTGCTCGCTTCCCAGCCTGCCTTCCAAACCGATCCAGCTTTGCACTGCTCTTTGATTTAATCCCTGAAAACAGTGTTCTGCTCAATGCACACCAGGACAGTGCCCAGGAAAGCATCACCACCCCGCATATCACCAGGATTTACACATGTGCAGCAGGAAAAAGTCAAGAAAGGTTTTGCTTTTGGCTCTGTAGCCAGCAACCCACTTTGGGGAGACCAGAAAAAGCCCTGACAAGTACTTAAAACATCCAAATCAGAAAGGGAGACACTAAAGACCAAATGCTCAGACCAAAAGGGGCAACAGTACAAAACCTGGGCAGAGCAGAAGCAAATGGCAGCAGATTTTCAGTCTGACCCAGCCTTGACAAAGCATGGAAAGGTTTCCTGAGCCAGTGGGCAAGGCCAGGCAGGACATACCATTCCTTCTCTGTGCAATGCTGACGTTGCCTGTAAACCATGCACTGAGCTTTTTAGTGCTTCTAACCTCATTTTAAGCTGCTTTTGCTCCTTTGCTTGCAGATGAGGGGGCCAGGGAGAGCCTGGAAAACATCTCTGCTGCATCTGGAAACAGCACGGAATGAGAAGGGCCAGCACAGCAAAGTTACTCTGAGCTGCCTGGGAAGTGCTGCACCAAGGGCACAGAGGGCATATTTTCCTAATAAATCACCCCAAGAGCTGGGGTGACATCCTGGTGCAGAGCAAATCCCTTGGAGGCAGCAGGGCACTGTACCGAGTCCACTGATGGAAACATCACCCTGGCTCCTGCTGCTGAGGAGCAGGAGCTGAAACTAATTAACTTCACTTGTCTTCATTGACCAGAGCTGTCCTGGTTCACTGGCCATGCTTGTGGCTGCCTCAGCTGCCCACACGGCCAGGTTTGGCAGCCCTGGTGCCACAGGGCACTGCCTGCCCTGGGTGAAAACAGAACAGGAGCTTTGCTGCCCCTTGGTTTTGTGTGAGTGGCACCAAGCTGCCACCCCTTGTCCTTCCACAGTGAAAACCACGTTCCTCTGCAGCAACATCTGTCTCCTCTCTTCCCTTCGGCAATTTAAAAAATAAACATAAAAATAAACCCAGAGGTCTGTCTTCTGCAGAGCAGCATATCTTGGTTTTATCAGGAAAAAGGGAGTCTGTAACTCTCCCTGAGCTCCCAGTGAAATGCCCTTTCCAAGAGCTCTTCCCAAGCCTGCAAGGACCAGTATTTTCTCACAGTAACCTGAAAGCAAAAGGACAAAACTCTGCTGGCTGTGTCCATCTCCATTCTTGTTGTCTCCACTGAGATGGCTTTTCCTCCCCAGCTGCAGAGCCTGTTGCAGGTCCCTGGCGCATTCCCAGGAACATTTTGGCTCCACTGAATTTTATTAGTTTTGTCCTTTGGCTGAAGTGATCCAACAGTAGTTACAGGAGGGAAAAACAGGAAAGGAGTAGGTCCCATCCACATCGGGCAAGTTTTAGGCAAACTGAAAATGGTTGGTGGAGGTGCCAGTTCTTTTCACTAAGTTGCATTAAGAAATAGCTGAAGAAAAGGCATTTCCCAATGTCACTGCCCCACCCGGGGCTGTATCCTCACAGCTGGACAGCTGTGCATCCAGATGGGACTGGGGCCATTGTCTCATCCTGCCCTGAAGCATCTCAGAGTCTTAAGGATAAGTCGCTGAGATCAGCCCTGGGAAAGAGGGACTGGACTCTGAGCATCCTCCCCTGGCTCCCAGGAAATCCTGTCCCCGCCTGCTGCTGCCACTGTTGCTCTCCTTCTCCAAGCCTGGAGCCTCCTGGCACAGATCCCCATCATCCCAACACCATGTCTGGACCAGGGGATGAACTGCCTGGTCCTTCTTTCTGCAAACCTTCTAGTTCCCTACCCAGACAAGAGATGCACACAAAGGCACAAGTAATAAAGCACACATGGGGGGGTGGGGGGTGTGTG
>JAWWEU010000038.1:7722351-7743775 GCA_035583155.1 Acropternis orthonyx | reverse complement strand
CCAAGTCCAAGGACACCTTGTAAAAGCACAAACTGGCCAAAATGGGGGAGCCAGAAAAATATCCAGGCATTTACTGAACTCCAGGAAGTAAAATCCCCTCTAATTGTATGAGCAACACAGCCTTTTACCCTTCATGAGCGTGCCAGCAGATATCAAGGGCCAGGTGGATGTGATATACGTATAAGTTTCAGAAAGATGACAGCACCTCCATCCTGGTAAATGCATGCATTCAACTGCTGCAATCCAAGATCACATTTAAGTCACTTTAATATTGCCTTTTCCTACCAATTCACCTGTCTGTACTGGCAGACTTCAGAGTTACACACTCAGGCCTGGCCTAGACCCATCAAACCACAGAGCCTGGAGAGCCATCACATCACATTTCTTATTGGAAAAAAAATTAATCAAACCTATCATCATAGAAATTACTGCATCCTCAATAACAATTTAAATAGCAGTGCAGTCACTCAAGCATGAAGAAAACGAGAAATCTGCTTCCTACCTGACATCTGCTGGATCTTCCGTCACCAGAACATCTGTCTTGCAGCTGGCAAGAGGATTGATGGAAAGCTCTACAGGGGGCACCACGAAGCTCTTACTGACTGGCAGCCACAGCCCTTGACCCAAACTATAGGTGGACCTGGAATAAGAGCAACATGTCATAATGGAACAGTGTCCACAGGAAACCCTGGCCTTTCACTGCACCTGCCCACTTGGAAGTCAGAGCAGTGGTGGCCCCCTGAGGTAAGTTAGTAATATGGTCTTGTCCTGAAAGCCAAATGGGAGAGGAATAATCACATCCTGCTCCCCGTGCCAAATTAGAAGCTGGACTTCAATGATCCTTGTGGCTCCCTTCCAACTCAGGATATTTTATGATTTTATGAGATGCAATGTGGGGATGGTCAAACTCTTCTTTTTAGTCCATAAGGGACTCTCTATGCACATTGGCCTTGCATTTGCTGAGGAGACAAGAGGAGAACCCTTCCCTTTCTGGACAAATCTTCCAGGTCTGTCACAGGCAAATAACACTCATGTCCCCCTGCCGGCACAACAAGACAGAGCTGGGAGTGACCAAGAAGTTGCATCCACTGGAATGTCTTCATGGCTCTCCCCACCTAAATGTCCAAGTTGGACCCTCCTCTGACTCACCTGAGTATCTTCTCTGGTGCCTGCTCTCCTGTGACCAAGTCATATCCTCGCTCCAGTGTTGTGTAGGGCCATGGCCTGGGAGGAAGATGGAGAGACCGGCTGAGCACATCACTCAGCAGGGAAAGCAGCACAGCCCAGTCTCAGATCTTTGGGGCCAGTGATCACCAGAGGGCAGGAGAACCAGGCTCCTCACCAGTGTGGGAGAGCCAGGACAGAGCAAACCCAGCGTCCTGTCCCCACTCACCCTTCGCTGTGTCCCCAGTCACTGCGCACACACAAGTGTCGATGGACGGGGTCTGGGGCGTACCCTTCATGGCAGCTGCACTCTCCTAAAAGAGAAGAGGAAAGGATGAGACCTTTCTGTCCCAGAGGTACATCAGTGACTGCAGAGTTGGACCTGCCTCCCCTGCTGCCCATCTCTGCATGTTCACAGCCACTCCTGGTCCCTGCTATGGATCTGGAACACTGTAGACCTCCAGGAGGTGTGAAGGAGGAGATGAAGAGATGTGGAAAGCTGCAAGAAACCTGTAGTTATTCGGGGGGGGGATTACATGATGCAGTACCCACAGTAGCTGGGGATGAGGTTTTGTGATGCAAAAGGTCTGTCCTTAAGTAGTGCTCCTGTGCAGCCCTGCAGCTCTCCAGGCTGGGCAAACCTCTGCTCAATGGCCCCCAAGAATATCTCACATTCCCCACAGAGATGCACCCCCGTGGACCTGGTCCCTGCCCTGAGACCTGCCCACAGCCCTGGCAGAGGGGCTTCTCAGGAGCCAGGGGTTCACTCCTCAGCAGGAATTTTGACCTTGCTTTACAGAACCAGTGTCCAAGCCATGTATGTCCTGAGAAGGGATGCCCCAAACCCATCCTGGTCACATCCCCTTCCCTCCTCTGCTCATGGCACCTCCCACCAGGATGGGGTAGCAGAGTCTCCCACAGCCCAAAGTCCCACAGAGGGATGCAGAACCCCCCAAACTCTGCCCTCCAAGGCAGTGCCCATGCCACAACAAAGGGGCTCTCAGACCTGCTCCCCTCCACCCTCTGGTTGCTGCCTCACCCCATTACACCCTTTTGACAGCAAGAGAAGACAATTCCTGCACCAGAAACCTGAGTGTGCTTGGCCCAAATTGATTCAGTGTTTGGTAGAAATACATAACCCGGAGCAAGAAACAGAAAAATCAAAAGATTAATTGGATTTGCACGTGGAGTTTCTGCTACAAGCTGCTGCCAATGTTTTTCCTCCCTCCCCTCCTCTCCCCGTCGTGCCTGATGGTGCAGCAGGATGAGCTGTAAACACTGGAGAGGTGGGGACCTGGGGAGGTTGGTGGGAGGAGGGTACCCCCATCACGGTGGCAATGAAGACTGGCAGGTACCTTGGTGCTCGTCGGGATCCTAAGCAAGTTCTTAAAATGCCTCACAGGGATTACAGTAAAGAGCTTTATTGTCAGGAGGGAGCGAGAAGGGGATTCAACGGCTGGTATTTTTGAGGAAGAGATGCCTGGGAAGGGAGAGGCAGCAGAAAAAGGAAAGGGGGGGGGGGGGGGGAAAGAGAGACGGCTAATGATGTGCTAAAATGCAACAGCACCTTCATGAAATATTCACTGCCTCAAACGCGTCTAATATTAAAGATTAAATGTCCTGGGATTTGTCCTAGCGACTTCGAAGCACTGATTTATGATCTGTCAAAAGCTGCTAACCTCATGATTCATAACGGGAGCGGCAGGAACATTGCTTCTCCAAAGGGAAAGAGTTGGGAGAGAGATGGTGGCACTCGCCCCTGCTCGGGCTCAGCCGTGCCCGGGGGCTGGGGTGGTCTCGGTGCAAGAAAACACAGGTCCTAATGGCTCCATCAGTGATTTAAAAAAAAAAAAAAAGTTATTTTTTCCTTGGGTGCTTAGTACGCAAGTTTCCCCAGCCGTGCTGTGGATCATTAATTCCTGGTGCTTATTACATAACAAATATATGCTCTGCAAATGAGAGACATCTCAAAGTGCTTGCGAAGCAGAGCTGGGAGTCTTGGGGCACCGGCTCACGCTCAGCTCCTGCCACAGAAATTAGAGCAAGGAAGGAAAAACCACCTCCTGAGGTTGGCATCCAACGGCCCAAATGCCTCCCTGTGTATTGATGGCTGGGGGTGCTGGTGCTGAACCCCTTCCCTGTGGTGCAGGAGGGTTTATTTTGTCTGCTGGCTCGTTTGCTGCTCTGTCAGTTTGGCATCAGAAGGAGAAACTCTATCAACCTGCAGAAATATTGATTTTATCGACTCCAGTCCTGGAGTTTCAGTGGCTGCAGCCGGTGCTCGAAGCTTTATTGGGAGGTTTATTGGGAGGTTTATTTCAGTAAGTGAGAGGGCAAGTGGTGGCACCAGCTGGGCAGGAGATCCAGGGTGAGAGAGAGGGAGGATTCCAGCGAAAGACACCCATGGCACAGAGACTTTGGACATGTGCCCCTCTCTGGGGTCACTCACGACCAGCATTCCACAGGTTTTTCAGGGAGATCGACACCCATTTAGCAGAGTTTTAGAAATGTGATAGGAAGTCTCCAAGCACGGGATTGGTTGAGCATTGCAGTCTGCCAGAAGAGTGGGGACTCCATCTCCTCAGGATAGATGGTTTAGTATCTATTCCTGCATCCAGAACCATGAACATACAACCAGTGGGGCTTCTAAAAAACCTCAGCAGAACCTGCTGTGCTCTTACAGATTCTCAGGAGCTTTTGCTCTCTCCCCATAAGCATCCAGTGTCTTTCTTTGGCCCCCTGACCTACTCTGCTATTTTCAGTCAGTTCCCACCCTCCCCTGGGTATGATGCTGGGCCAGGGAAGATGCTAATCCCCATGGAATGAGAAACACTGGATACAGTGCTCAGAGTGGCAGGACCAGGGGTTCCCGTACTTCTAACCCCTCTTTCAGGGTGAGTTTTTAAACATGCTGCTAAAATAAACCAATCCACCAAACAGCAGTGCCTCTGTTCAGAGACATTGAATCCTGTGTGCTACTGAGACAGAAACAGTTATCTCCTCAACATCGCTGCAGCTAAGTTAGGATTCGAGCTGAGCTTAAAGCCAAAGTCAACTAAAGTAACCAAGTTTGACAAATAACCGCACCTGAAGCTGGATGCAATTTCCACAGGTCCTGCACACGCCTCTGTGCAGCACAAATGAATCAGGATCTACCAACCATCATGACAAGCATCCTATTTCCACAACCACCACCCCACACCCTGCCCAAGGTAAAAACACAGGCCTTGAAATAGTCCTTCCTCTGCCTTTGGATTCACAAGCCACAAAGAGGGGTAGGTAATCCACAGCAAACTGTCAGCTGTTACAGCAAAAGGAAAGATTGCTGCTCACTCAGTTTGAGTGAGGGCAGATCATGCTCTGGAGGTCCAATGTTGTATTTCCAGTATGTAATTATGTATTTCCAGTGTGTAATTAAACAAAATGCTGGGAGGGGAAGAAAAGCCTCTGCATAAAGCAGAAAATGAAACACCACAGCCTTAGCAAGAGGCTCTGAAAACACATCATTCAA
This sequence comes from Acropternis orthonyx, assembly GCA_035583155.1. Classification (NCBI taxonomy): domain Eukaryota; kingdom Metazoa; phylum Chordata; class Aves; order Passeriformes; family Rhinocryptidae; genus Acropternis; species Acropternis orthonyx. The sequence continues at coordinate 7,739,100 of JAWWEU010000038.1, read as the reverse complement.
AGAATCACAGAATGCTTCAGGGTGGAAGGGACCACCAACTGGTCCAACCTCCCTGCTCAAGCTCACAGCACAGGATTGTGTCCAGGAAGTTCTTCTCCAGTGAAGAATCCACACCTTCTCTGTGCAGCCTATTCAGTGCTTGCTCACCTGCAGAGTAAATAAGTTCTTCCTCACATTTAGGTGGAACTTCCTGTGCATGCGTTTCTGCCCATTGCCTCTCCTTCTATTGCTTGGCACCACCGACCAGAGCCTTGTTCCATCCTCCGACACTCTCCCTTCAGTTACTTGTTATATATCTCTAATATACAGATACCTTCCTGTGACACATACAGCTATGTGGTAGGGCAAGGGGAGAGCTGAGGCCACGGGAAGCTCTCACAGCACTGCTCTCCATCCTCCCCTACTCCCCTCTCTACACTTACACAACATCTCATCACAGACTGTGGTGCCATGACTAATTACAGGTGACATGGAACCTCCATGCCAGTTTCTGCTTAGGGAGAGTGAGCTGTTGTTTGAAGCAGCAGGACACATCCCCAAACACCACAGGCACATCTCACCTGCAACATCCCTCCTCTATGCCTTCATTCCCGTGGGAGGCTGGTGGGGGAGATGACTGACAGCGCAACCTGATACACCACATGGAGCCCCTACACAGAAAGGCTGGGTGAGCAGGAGTGGGGAGCACACAGATCCTGCAGAAATGTCTGTGCAGCTCCAGCTCACTTTGGCCCCTTCACTTTGCAGGCATTGCTCCTGCCCACAGCTGGGAAGGGGAAAAGGATCTGGAGCCTCACCTGGAGGAAAAGGGCCAATTAGTGACACAATTCACTCAGTTTCCTCATGCAGGCATGAGCTGCCTGTCTGAGCAAAGGGTTTGTCATGTGCTCCATGCTGGCTTCAGTGCTGGGAGCTGAAGAAGGGCAGGAACAGGCTGCAGCCAGCCTTAGCATCCATGGATTTTGGCTCAGGGTTGGCCCATGCTGAAGGAAACAAATCTAACATAAGCCACATCTGAGCTCGCCACCCCCAGCAGCACAGGCAGGCACAAAGCCGGCTACGTGGGGGACAACAGCCCTCCAGCTCCTGCTGCACCTTGACCAGCACAGCTGGAGATTTTAGCTCTCTTTTTTCAATATCTAAGCTGGAAGTTGCTGAGCTATTATTCCATTTTGCTCAACACACTGTGCTGCTGCTTCTGCTGAAAGGGGGAACGGGGTCTCACGCTGCACCCAGACCCTCCCTGCCTGTCCCCAGGCTCTGCCCAGGAGCAGCAGAGCAGGGCTGAGGGATGAACTGCCATCGTGCTGGGTAATCCTGTTAGACTCATTAGGGTGAGAGCTGATCCATGGTGATAATGCCGTAAGATCCCCCTAATCCACCCGCCCAGTGCACAGCATGAAGTGGAGGTTCCTGGAGTCCCTGTGCTCCCAGGGAAGCTGCTCTTTGCTGTCATTGGCGTTTTTATTTAAGGAGCTAGAGGAGCTTTGGTAGTGGTGGAGCAAAGCTGTGGCTTGTCAGTCTACCCCTGGCACTGCTGATGTCTGTGATTCCCTGCTCCATGGCAGCACCTCCATCCCCGGTGCTCACCCCCTTGTCCTGAGGGGATGCCCTGCTGTGCCAGGGTCATGTCCCAGCTGCAAAGGCACCATCCTGGGGACAGGTCCAGATCCCAGCTGGAGGGGTAGCCTGTTCCCAAAACCTGGGGGGGTCATAAATATGCACCTTTCCACCTCTATGAGCATTACATGTACACACACCTCCTTCAGGGCTGCCTCTCCACCTGAAGTGATACACAGCCCAGCCCCAGCTTTTTGGGTCCCCTCCTCTCTGGACACACATACCCCCTGCCACCAGGGGACACACAAGACAGGGAAGGTGGCTCCTGCCAGGTCAACCTGGCACAGAGCATGGAGGGAAAACTTGGAGTCAACTTGACAGTTATCCTTCCTGCCTCTCTCCTGCAAGTCACCTTCTTCACCCCTGTCCATCACAGTACTTAAGCATAAGCTTAACCTCTAAGGATTGTGTCTGAGTTTAGGCTCTGCACATATTTAATTCTCATTATCATCTGCTCAGCTCCTACACTGTGCTGCCAAGGAACACGGGCACGTGAACACAGCTGGTCCAAGGAAGCAGTGAGAGGTCCCAAGGGTGGTCTCCTGTGCCCTGGTTGTCATCTCCTGGGGTGAGCACTGCTCCACAGCTGACCATGGCAGGGTGAGAACCTTCTGCAGCACCAGTGGGATGGCCCCAGTCAGGGAGATGATTCAGGAGTGGTTCCACACAACAAAACTCATTCCTCTTCCCTCCTCCCTGTGCTCTCTAGACAAGCATAGAAATGCCATTACAAGAACATTAGCAGCTGCAGGATTAAACACTCTAATGGCAGAAAATGAGAGTGTAAAGACAGCACAGATAACCTTAACTCGGCCCCTCACAGGCAGGAGCTTTGATTGCTGTTTATGTATAACACTTCAGCCTGAAGCTAAATTAGCTTGGGAGTTAACTGCCTCCTGCCCTGCTTGGAGCACAGGGCAAGCTGTGCCACCACAGGAAAAGGAATAGTATATTACATGGGTTTTGACCAAGTTATTAAACTCCATACCTTAGAGAGACAGAACCTCATCTTATAAAAGTCTAAGTCAATAAAGGCACTGGGATCCTCCAACAGCAAAAATAGCAGAAGTGCACAAGAACAAACAAATATTACTTGATGTGCACAAAACCTGCATGATATTAAATTGAACTATAGGAGGAAATGGCTGTTTTCATAAACACAAATACACCCTCGGCAAGGCTGGTCATCTCCTGATTTACATGCTCAGCTCTGCAACCTCCAAATCCCTTTAACAGGTTGCCTTAAAAAAATGGCTCTGTTTAAAAACTACTTTCATCTGTCCCCTGCCCACAACACCCCTCTCTTACCCAGACAGGAGCACCATCTGTGGCTCTGGTGACAAACTGGCCCATTTGGAAGACGATGGAAACCTTTTTTTTCCCCTCCTCCTGCCAATTCCCAGAAAAGGCCCTTTGCTACCACATTTCATTTGGTCCTTACAAGCCCGTGCCTATTGCTTTGGGGGTGCCACCAACTGTAGATGCAAAGACAGAATTTTGATGAAGAAGAGCCTAATTTGTAGATGGGGAAAAAAATTTCAACACATTTGCACCTGCTAATCAAGGTAGCTATCCATCTCATTTACACCACTGCTCCAACAAGCCTGACAGCACAAAATCAGAGGCTGTTTCTTCCAGCATTTGGCCCTGAGGGACCGATTCTCCAGCAGGTCTCTTCAGCGATGCCCACAGAATGTGCCAGTGAATCAGTTTTGTGCATACAAAGCAGGTAATTGTGCTCACAAATCAGGATTTGCATATGCTGATGGAAAGAGATGCTCTTATCAACCCTCCCAGTGCTGGTAAGGGAGGCCAGAGAAGAAGCACTCCTGAATTTTACCCAGAGATATCCCAGTGTGAGGTACGAGCAGCAGCACCAGCAACACTCCCCACATCTGTCCAAAGTATGGAGAGTGCAGACAGCAAGTCCCAAAAGACAACAAACCTTCCCTGTTCTCATCTCAAGCAGCAGGGGCAGCACCTGCCAAGAGGATGGGGCGTTTTGGCTGAATCTCTCTAGCTAAGGAGCACATCCTGCCCATCTGACACAGTGGCTGGGGCATGGCCACACCATCACATCTGCAGGGAGGAGTCCCCCAGCAGCATCTATTTGTTTCTGTATTTGCAGTCATGTCAGACCAACCAGCTTGTCTGCTTCCAAGGCAGAAGGGACAGGGAGGATGACATTTTGCTCATGTGCAGACGTCGGTGCTCCCTCTGAAACGCTCTGATGAGCTGGGGCTTTGCAACGCAGGTTTGAAATTTTTCAGGGGGGGCAGCAATCATTTAATTAAAGAGTGAGTCACACAACAGAAACGTGAGGGAAAGCAAATTAAGGTCAGGCAAGAAAAATGGATTTTGGCATTTCCTAGTGTTTCAGAGCCTCTATTTTCACTGGGGATTATTCTTCACACTGAAGGAGTACTTGGTGTCAGGAGTCAATATTTTATGGACAGATCCCATCTAAAACTCCAGCACAAAAGTGCTGGGAAAGGTAAGAGCTTCAGTCTCACCAGACAGAGTATATGTGACCTGAAGATGTCTGTCCAAACATGTGCCAGAAGTCTGTGGCACTTCCACCAAGGACAAGTCCTGCCCACAGAAGTCTGTCTACACCTTGGAGCATGGAGGTTTTAGGACCAGTCTGTATCCACAGTGCCATGGAGAGTGGCTCCAAGGGTAAGGCTGAAGTCAGATTAGCCATAAATGTGCTGGAGAGCCTCAACACTGGCTCTGCTGCTCTTGGCAGGGGAGGCTTTCATCCTCTAGACAGGTCAGTCCATCCTTCTCATGGATGCCCTGCCCAGACCAAGAAGGCAGAGGACAGGGAAATCCCCAGCACCCACCACTTGGGATGCTCACAGAGAGGATAAAACCCCTGACCCGAAAAGGTTGAAATCCAGGCAGGATTTATGTCCCAGAGTAAAACCACAGGGTTGCCTCTCTCATGGTGATAAAAATAAATCACCCTTAAAAATAGAATGACATCAATAAAAACAAATCTAAAAGCACACGCAGTGTATCACAGGGTTACAGTCTGCCCCCAGCCTGGGCTGGAAACTTCTCACCAGTTAAAGGCTGGTCAACAGTGACGAACTTATGTGGTGCCAGGGGCTATGTCCTGGGGTAGGGTGTCAAACAGATAATTCCAGAGACCTAATTAAGTAGGGGGTTGCTCAGGTCTTGTAAAGTTTGGACCTCTTCAGGGAGTCTTAGATTTAGGCTATGATGATCAGCAGCCCCATCGGCTAGTCTTGCTCGATCCATGTGGATCCAACCAGCATAGACAGGAGAAAGACTGTTTTATCCATGTGCAAACTCCCAGGTTGGCAAGAGAGGGCAAAAAAAGCCCATTGACAGATTTCAGATGAGGGACCTGAAGGCTGAGATCAAGGCTGCTCTGCCTCACCACAGGTAAGTGCGGGGGAGGATGGGTCCCAAGGATGGGAGCCGCAGAGCAGCTGGTGAGCTTCAGATCCAGGACAGTGCCAGAGCAGAGCGACTCCCAGGCTAATGAGCATCGCTCCCGTCCCTGCAAACAAGATGTGACACATCCTGCTCAAGCGTGGGGCATCCAGCAAGAGCGGCACAAGCTGCTCCGGGAGCGGGCGACGCGGCGGGAGCAGCAGCTGGGCCAGCACGGGAGAACAGCCGCTCCTCCCAGCCCCGGCCATGCGAGGATTAAACCAGCCCTGCTCGGTGCCAAGGAGGGCATGGGGCTGGCGAGTGCAGCCACAGGGCTCTTCCAACAGGGAAGCCAAGGTCTGGCTCCATACGGTCTCCCCGTGGTTTCTGCTGGAGGCAGAGTTTTTCTCTCCTCTTCTGAACCAGGGGACAGCTGAATGCATCTTCCCCCTCCTGCTGAGGTGGCTGCGTTTTGCCAGTGCCTGAAACAATCCTTCTGCTCTGTGACATCTGGATGAGAACAGCCTCCTCCTGCACCATCTCCATCTGCCGGGATGGCTGCTGTCACTTCCCAGCCCTCCTTGGGACTGTAAATAACACCCAGAGCTGTCTACACAGGGAATTCTCCAGTGTCATTGTTCTGCTGCAGCCATACCTGTATGTCAGTGCCTCTCTGCAGACAAGCCTTGGGGTAGAGGAATACTAAGAAGATAACATTGTCTTGACCACGAGAACAAGTTTATGAGACCAAGTCCCATATTTGCATCTCAGCTGAGCAGGGAAGGGTAAGAACAGGGTCACTCCTGCCATCCCATGTGGAATTCATGACTCTGAATGACTTCTTATTCTAATTCTGTGTATTAACGACTGTGGCAGCAGGAGGCTTAGGAAAAGCCTTCTCCACTGTGAGCCATCCTATCAAAACCCCTGATAGAACCAGACACAAACACCCTTACCTGCAGTCATGAATCTCATACACAAACACGAAGTGAAGGAGCTCACTGCTAAGAGATGGGAGCAGCTCACACAGAGAGCCAGGGCTAACCTGGTATGACACCTCTGCAAGGAGACGGGTTTGGGTGCCCTTTAGATGCTGAGCAAGCCAGGACCAACAGGGCCACTTGTCTTCACACCACCAAGAAGGCATCCCACCCAAGGCTGGTGCCCCCTGGCGAGCAAAAGCAGTGCATGCTGTTGCAGAGGGCACAACACACCCCACAGCAAAACAGCACAACCTAGAAGAAGATAAACTTCACGTGCCAGCAGCTGCCACAACAAAGAACTGGTAGATCCACCATTTCAAATGCCCACATTGTGCCCATCTTCTTTACATTTTTCTGAAGGGGGTCATCACTGTGTGACCTGCTGGTAGCTCTTAATCCTCCGCGCCTACCATCAGGCTAATGCACAGGTGAGACAAGAGGAGACCAAAATACCCAGAGACAGACCTTGTATCTCCAAGCTTTCCAAGGTCTTCACTGTTCCCTGGACCCCCTTACCTGTGTCTTGGTCACACAGCTGCTCACAGGCATCAGTGGTCCTCTGTCCACAAAGGTCTCTCACCCAGGGGGACGTGGCATTGATCTGATAGTACAGGGACAGCTTGGCTGGATTAAGCCAATCGGAGATGTCCAAGTAGCTCCCCTCACTCACAACGAAGCTGCTGCCTGGAGGGTGGGGAAAAAAGTGTGTCAGGTGAGTGTAAAAACACAAACATGCATTTTGGTTCAGTATCAGAACACTCTACTCTTCAGCAGCTGCTGTGATGTCAAGATCAGCAAATAATAATGAGTTCATCGACATCTGGACCCAAAGAACTTCATTTGACCATTCCTCTCCGGAGGAATGTGCCACAACAAATGGTCCATCTACTCCTCTGTCCAGACACTTCCCTACTCTTACACTAGTGAGATTAGATTCCCAGGTCTCTACAGAAATGTGGAGCCATGTAATTATTCTGATCCAGAAGATCAAAGCATCACTGCCCCAGCTCATGAAAGTAGAGTCCATGAAGCACCTGGATGCTCAGGGCATGGATGGGCAGAAGCAGCACGGGCTGTTCCCTCTTTACTTCTTCAGCTGAAGGTGAGTGAATTGGCCTGACACAACTTCTCATATGAGTGGTCTTATACCAGATACTCCCCCATCCTTTTCTTCCTGAGAGTTAGAAGTGAATTCCTGCCAAAAACCCTTTTTCTTACAAAATCTTGGGTTTCTTTATTTTGTGAAATGTATTTTTCCCCACCGGCATCTGGGAATATGCATCATCTAATTAGCCAAATAGATTTTCAGTTCAGCCCAATCATTTCCTTATCTAACATCTGAGGCCCAGCATCGCTTGGGGGATTTTGCAGGCACAGAGGTCCTCATTAACTCTGATCTTCAATTACATTGATTATAAGACTGACTCCATAGCAGTGCTGCATAGATCAGAGGGGAGCCAAAAACCCTCTGCCATTTTAAGTGGTATTTTGCAAAACTTACCAGGATAAAAGCCTCTAAAAACAGGGCAGAAAAAACCTGCAAGGAGGAGTGGGCAAAGGGAACTACCAGGTAGCCCAGGAAGCCCCAGCCACCCTTCCACTAAGTGTGAGGACTTAGAACATTAGCAAAATGTGTGACACTAAATGAAGACTCAAATCCTTCTCAGAGATTACCCAAGGATGGCAAATTTATAGATCCAGGGTCTATCTTCAAGAAACTTCAAGACTTAGGCCACTTGGTAAAGGACTAGGACAATATTTTTATAAGCACCACATAAGGTCTTAAGTTGATGAAAGCCAAGACATTCAAAAAAGCAGAACAATAAATCCAGAGCCTACACAAACCTGCTTGAATACAAACTCTGAATCTCCTTTTGAAGAGGATCCCTGATGCTTCAGCAAGAAGGAGCCCTTCTCAGCCTCATCCTGCGCCACGTTATCCATGCAAAGGATAAAATAAGCAAAGCCTCAAGTCAAGCATGCCAGCGAGTGACCTCATTTTCAGGCATCCTGAGATCTCAGCACCATACAAATCCGAGCCCTAATTTCACATAAATGCAAGTCTTCGCCATTCATTGTGTTTATATGCCATAAACATATTCACAGGCGCATCCCTACACTCAAAGCCAATGGAGGCTGCCAAGCTACTGACTGTTCAAGCAAATGGAAATTAGACATCCAGGATCCAGCTGCTCTGGAGACACAGTAAGGCAGGGGCTGCCCCGCCAGGGCTGCAGGATACATCTCAATCAGACAATGGCAGCAGTAAATCAGGGTAAACTCCCCAGCACCACTGGAAAGCAGCAGAACACCAAGCACAGTCAAGTATCTTAGAGCCACATGATTTTATCTCTAATTATTCTTTTCTGTTAATTTTTAAAGATAGCTTTTAATACCAATAATAATGGGTTGTTTCTTTTACCAAACAGAAACGCATCATGAACCCTCTGGGAGTGTTTACTATTTATGTGTACAAGTCTATGTAGTAATCTGTCAATCTTGTTTTCGTCCTTATTTTTGCAGCTCTCTAATAAAGAGTAAGGCTTGGGAAGCACGTAAGCGTGTTTTGAGACTCAGTTACAGACAACTCCCTCTGCACCCAAAGACTGAAGAGCGAAACCACCAGCTCTTGATTAAATACCTACTTAATGAACCCCACTTCTAGTTAGAACACAGTCAGCCTGAAAGTAACAGAAGCAAAACAGACATAAGACAATCACATCATTAGTATTCAGAAAGATGAAGGTGACTCGAGCTGGCAGAGCATGTTGGCTAGGACATGCTAGAGAGAGGGAAGGACCCCAAGGTCAGGTGGGCAATGGAGGGGTCACCTCCAGAGCTCCCCACCACAGAATCATTTAGGTTGGAAAAGACCTCTCAGTTGATCAAGTCCAATCATTCCTCCAAGCACTGCCACAGCCACCATTAGGCTATGTCCCCAGATATCCCATCTACGTGCTTTTTAAATCCCTCCCAGGGTGGGGTGACTGCACAATTGCCCTGGGCAGCCTGTGCAAGGGCTTGACAATCCTTTCTGCGAAGGAATTTTTCCCAATATCCAACCTAAACCTCTCCTGGTGCAACTTGAGGCCATTTTTTCCTGTCCTATTTCTTGTTACTTGGGAGAAGAGGCAGATCCCCACCTGGCTACAACCTCTCTGAGCACTTTTAGAGAGCAAGAAGGTCCCCCCTGAGCCTCCTTTTCTCCAGGCTGAGCCCCACCAGCTCCTCCTCATCAGACTTGTGCTCCAGACAAATCACCAGCTCCACTGCCTTCTCTGGACACACCAGCCCCACACTCTGAGCTGCTCCAGGAGGAGGAAGCACATTCATAGCCCTGCAACTAAACCACAATTTCCTTTGGAAAACTCTGCCTATTTCCTGCTGGGATTATAAAAAAATCCCAACAACTATCAATTTATGGAAGTGTTTCCTAGATCAATACCAAAATGTGACACCTGGCCAGGAGCAAATAACTTTTCTTTCGGCACAAGGTTGGTGTCCATGTAAAACCACAAACTCGGGAAGCTTGAAACGATTTGCAAATTGATAGAGCTTTGTAACATTCTCTATATAGAAAGATCTCCCCAAATATAATGAAACTGTACCTTACATGAGAAAAGTCCTGGTATTTTGAAGATTAATTACTTATTTTGATTTTAATAAGTCCGATTGAGAAATCATCCTCATTATCCATTTTCTGGGCTTTTTTTTTTGTTTGTTTGTTTGGTTGGTTTGGTTTTTTAAAGTAGAAATGAAATCATTTGAATCTAAAATTCCTGAGTTTAGGCTTAATGTAAAATGGAGGATTTTCTACCTCAGTCTGGGAAAAAAAAAAAAAAATAAACAAACCTGGGGAAATCAAAGGTTTTAGTTAATTATAAACACTTTCCTTCCTTCCTTTGCAGGAGGAGGGAAGGGACAACTTCCAGCAAGGCAACTTCTCACATCTCTGAAGGTGAGCGTGTGGCAGCTCAGCTGGGTAAGATTTTGAGACAGACACTCCCATCACCTTCACTCCCATCGAAAACACAAACTTCCCAATCTTGATCCCTTTATAGCTTGCCCGGAAAACAAATAACAGGAAAAGACATTCTACAAATAGTTTGAAAGCTGGAATTCTGACTATTTCAAAGCCTTTTCACAGAGTTTTTATTTTCAAAAAATCCACACACAGAAAACAGTTTTCAAAAGTCACCATCGCACACAAATCAAAACCACCTGGAAAAGCTCAGAAAGGGCAGGTTGAGTAACAAATCCTTTTAGAGACTACTGAGAACAAACATTTTCTAAGTGAGAGCTGTTGCAAACACCTTTAGCTTGCCAGGAACATGAGCCATGTTTGTTTTCCCCAATACACAGCCCTTGGATGGAGGAGGGAAGGGGGTGATGGAGGACCCGAGGGGCTCACACCTCTGGGGCAGTGGTGGGTAGACCTGGCTCCAAATGACCCTCTGAAAACCCTTTGTGAGGACATCAGATCCTACTAAACCACCCCCACACCCAGTATGAAGCACACCTACAGCCACTGCTTACAGTCCCTGGAGCAGATTCCAGCAAGGAAACTCTGAAGATATCCAGAGAGACCATCCACCCTGCTGTCCTCTGCTGCCAACCTCGTCCCCTCCCAGATGTCCTCCTAGACACAGGTTTTGAGCTTCCCACTCAAAATCTGGATGAAATCCTCCTTAGAACAGAGACATTTAGGTCTCAGGGTAAAGTAACCATCAACCACACAAGGGAATACAGCAACAAAATGACAACTCTCCACCCACCACGACCTTCGAGGTACCCTGTTGTAGGACGTGTCCCTCAAGCACATTGGCCTTATGAGGCAGTCTGTGCCACAGAGCAGTGTTGCAGTGCCATGGAGAACATCAGTACACAGCTACAACCCCCTCACAGCTCCACAAGCTCCACCAGCACCTCGGGGGATTGATTTGTTTGGGTTTCTCTACGCATGTGTGTTTTCCCCACTCCCCCTTCCTTCTCCAACACTGATCAAAGCTGGATCAGTTAAGGCAGCATCAGAAGTTCATGTCTCTCATGCTGGGGTCTCCTTCAAAGTTCAGTGGAGCTGCTTAAGCCATGACAAAAGGGGCTTGAAGTTTTGACATTTCAAAAATCATTTTCCAGAGCACAATGGGATGAAACAGCTCGGAAGAGATATCTAACAAGGGAAAAGAACAAAGCACCCAAAAGCAGCTAAAAGGGTTTGGCTTCTCCTTTCTCTTTCTCCTTCTTTTCAAGGGAAAAGATCAAAACATAATTTTTTTGAAGAACATCTATTTATTCCTCTCTCTGCTCTTTTTTTCATCTTTGGTCCATTCACTGTTTCTTGGTCAACAAAACTCCTTTTCATCTAAAATTAGTATTTTGTGTTGGGAAGCTACGGGAGGTCATACTATAGGCTGCTATTAATGTATCCATCCCTATACTATCATACAACTCTAATCCTGTTCTAGATATTTTTTTAAACACTAAAGGAAGGCTTATCCCTCTTGCTTCATTCTATAGGTACAAAGGATAACCCTATTTGATTTCTTTAGAGACTGTTTTTTTTTTCCCCTTTGTTAAACATGAAAGAACATTGCCCAAAGAGACAACTCCTCCCCTATCAGCTCTTTCCCGTGATCAGCTCTCCCTCTCCTGTCCTGGTCCCAGGGAATGAAAACTTCTGCTTCTTAAATTTCTTTCAGAAAATGCAGAAGATCCATACAGTTTTTGGATGCCCAGGACACACCTCTACTGACCTAAGCTCGGGTTTGGGGCAGGATTGCACTCCCAGACTAACACAGTGCTCAGCTTTATAACCCCTCTCCTGCTTAGCACAAAACCAGCCGATTTTAGAATAATTTAAGTTCTTTGAAGTCAAACTCTGAATTCTATATCCTAGTTTGAATTCAGGGATAATATCAGGCTGGGTTAAAAAGCAAGCTAACCCACTTCACCTTGTTTTTCAAATAGTTTCTCTCTTGAACAAGGTGAAATGCCTAAATAGAGAGTTATGATAGAATGTTTTTAAAACAGCACAAGCCTACACAATACACACTTTTCACTCACTCTTCCCTCAACTGAAGTACACACAGTTTATATCAGAGTGTTTGACTCCAGGATGTATTTTCAGCATACAAACCATGACTATGGACTCTCACACCAACCCCTCCATGACCAAACCCAGAGACCCCCATACCCCTGAAACACCACTGATCCTGCCAGATCATCTTTGCTCTGGTAAAGCAGTAATCAATTAAGTCAAACAGATCTGTGTGTAATTACAGCTCAGACTTGAAGCATCTTTCCTGTGGGAGGAGCAGGGTCACATTTTAAGCATTAAATTGCACTTTCTTGATAATTCTGACAGACTCTTTCTTTGGGTTTTCTTGGCAGTCAATCTTGATTTTGCCATGACTGAGCTTCTGACATGCAATGCATATATTTAAGTTTATGCAGCAGGTGATGGCTCAGCCAACTTTTCCCAAACACAAGCAAGATGGCATCTGCCCACCTTGCCTTGTGGTCAAGCTCATCCTCCAAAAAGATCTCCAATGGCAGTATTGGACAATCTAACTGTGGAGGTGTTGGTAAGAGCACATCTCTGCCCTCAGTAGGCATCTAGGCCAGCAATGGCTCAGACAAAAATTAGACTCCTAAAGAAAAGCTTCTCCTTAATGCTCCGTATCTCCCAACTCCCACACTGCAGCCTGGGGCTCTTCTGAAGTGATGCTCTCCAGATATTGGATAAGGGTTCAGGAAAATCCAGCCTAAATCTAATCACATCACAAAGTACAGAGGCACTATGATAAGCTTCAAGAAACAAAGTGTGTGTGTGTGAATGGAGATTTTCCAGCCAGCAGCAAGACCAAACATCCTCCCAGGACAGCAGAAAACACAACCAAGTGGCAGCACGTGCTAACTTAATATCCATGGGACCATGGTGAGCTACCACCAACTTACTGCGAGGCTGCACTTGCTGGGAGAACTACACAGTGAGGCAGCACATTCCTAGCTGTGGAGCCTCCAAAAATCCTTACTGAGTTGCTGCATTACAGCTGCTGCAGGTATCCCATGAACTCTTGTTCAAAAGCCTGTGTGGCCTAAGCTTCCTGGGATGGACCCACCACCATGCTGCAAGAATATCCTGAGTTAGAAGGGACCCACAAGGATCGCCCAGTCCAACACTCCTTGCCCCGCACAGAACAGCCCCAACAATCTCACCATGTGTGTGTGGGAGCTGTCCAAATGTTTCTTGAGCCCTGGCACCCTTGGGGCTGTGACCACTGCCCTGGGAAGCCTGTTCAGTGCCTGACCACCCTCTGGGAGAAGAACCTTTTCCTAACATTCAACCTAAACCTCCCATGACACAGGTCCAGCCATTCACTGGGATCCCATCACTGGTCACAGAGAGCAGAGATCAGTGTCTGCCCCTCTGCTACCCCTCTAGAGGAAGTTATATGAATGCAGAAGTCAGTGTTTGCATCTTTCCATCCATGGAATGAAGCAGGTTAGTCAGTGAAAGACCTTCCTTACTGCAGCCTTCCCTCACTATCCCTCCCAAAGAAGAGGGGTTGGTAAAGCTCAGCAGGCACTAGAAAATGCCCACTCCCCAGAGATGGGCAGCTACATCCTGCCTCTCTCAGGATGCAACAGCTCCCAGGTCTGAACCAACTGCTACTGAAACCATCCAAATTTCAACACCAATCCCACCAGCTTTGTTCTGATGAATCCTGCAAAGGAGAAAGTCAGAGGTATTTGGCTTCCCCTGTGAACTGAGCTGCCCCAGGAGCCAGGAATGCCTGTGGCAGGCACAGGGCTGGGGTAGCTGGGCAGCAGCCAAGCTGAGCAGGAGCCCAGCACAGGTTCACAAGGCTGTCAGAGCTCACGATAAAAACATGATGTACTTCAGTCTTCAGAATCTTATTAGTTCTTCATGCAAAGAGCGTTCACGCCGTAAAAACGTCTTGGAATCCCTTTGATCCACGCTGATACAGTTCATAAATTGATGTTAATATTTAGAGTTCATGTCTGGTAACGCTGCAGCCATTTGCTCGCGTTTTCTTGCCAGGCAAGCAGGCACGGGAGCGGGAGTGAGTTGTAACACAGGCACTGAGGTGACCAGGTGATTAAGAGCTGATGAAATAAAATGCAATTTGTAAAGCTGCCCCCGAACACAGTCACCTTACCCAAAACACACAGGGTCTGCGGCAGCCAGACATGGCACTGAGTCTGCAGCAGGGAAGTGTTGCTTCTGTCAAAGCTGTGACACAGGTCTCTGTACAGCAAAACAAGCACCTCTGCAGCAGGACCTCTCCAGGGGGAGAAAACAGCACAAGGGAAAAACTTATTTTAAGCCAGTCAATTCCCTCTGCTGATTTCAGAGGGGATGGTAGAACTGAGACCAGCTGGAAAATATGGGGGGCTCCAACGGCAGAAACTCTCTAAGAACTTGGGGGGGATCACAGAATCCCAGAATGGTTTGGGTTGTAAGGGACCTTAAAGCTCATTCCACCCCCTGCCCTAGCAGGAAAACCTTCCACTAGACCTGGTTTCTCCAAGCCCTGTCCAGCCTGGCCTTGAACATTTCCAGGGATGAGGCAGTCAAAGCCTCTCTGGGCAGCCCATGCCAGTTCCTCAGAGCCCCATCCAGCCTGGCCTGAGATACTTTGAGATCAGATCTCTTTCTCCATCCTTCTGGTACAAACCTGGGGTGCTTCACAAGTAAATCTGAGAGTGTCTCCAGCTTCTCCTCGCTGTCCAACAGGTTGGGACACAGGCAGTCCCTCACCTTCCGTGGCTCATTTCTCTGTGGCTGAATGTGCTGAGTGCAAGCACCTGAGGACACAAGTTAATGCCTGGTCACCTCTGAGGGCTGCAGAAGATTGAGCAGGAAACGTCAAAAGCAAACAATTTAAAGCAACATATTTAATTAAAACCAAAATGAGAAGTTGCTGCGAGTCCAACAATTGCAGTCTGAAGAGCTCCAACAACCTTCGGGGAAAATTAACACAGGTTGCTAATAGCAGCATCCAATTCACTGGTGTCTTGGAGGAAACAGTGAGGGGGAAGGTAAGAAATAAATCTTCAGATGAAACAATTACTGATCAGCTGCATGGCAAGGACACGATGGCATCGTTCAGGCAGGCAGAGCAGATGCATGAAGATTAAAAGAATAATAAAAAAAAAGGAGCTTCCTCCATCTCTACCATCTTGTCAGATGCTCCAACCCAAAACATGGTCTCAAGTGGAAATTCCGCTTCATGCTGTTCTCCTGGCTTTGCACGGTGGGGGCTGGATTTGCCCTCCTGCCTGTTTATCACAGGGCAGTGTTCATCCCGGGAGAGTTCATCCATGCTTGCAGGAGTGATGGAGCCAACACGTGGGTGGCTCAGAGCAGAGCCAGGGCAAGGACAGCACCTGCCCATGCCAAGCTCTGAATCCATGGCAGGGACTGTGCCTGCTCACACCAAGCTCAGATCCCACAGTGAGGAGACCGTACCTGCCCACTCTGGGCTCCAATCCTACTGTGTCTGCCCACGCCAAGCTCTGCGCACTGGCCACCGTACACCCAGCTCGGCAAAGCGCAGAGGGATTACCACATCTCCCCTGGCACGTGTCTCAGAAGAGGAGGGAAGGAGGCTGTAAATGCCCTGAGATGTCTTTGAAATGACACAAACCTGCTTTATGCCCTTTGCTTTACGTCCACTTATAAAACTAAGCCCTACAAGCCCCTTACTAAATGCAGCTCTTGCTTCCTTCTGTACCACTGGAGGATCTTACCAACCTCTCCCACTAAAGTATCCAGATACAAACATCCACCCACACCATATATAACCTCTCACAGGCTGTAAAAATGGGAAGCTTTAATTGATACTATATTTCATAGTGTTGTGCAGCAAGGACGTACTCCAGGCTGAGCCCTCCAGGGTATCTTTCTCCAGCCCTGCCTTCCCTGCAATCTGCTCCCATTGCTCCACCTCTATTTTTTGAATGATTACTTACAAGAAAAAAAGCCCAAACAAAAAAACAACTATTGAATGTAGAGCTGAGTGGCTCACATATTCATAAGAGTTTTATTACTCGTATGGAGGGGCTCTCTTTCCTTTCTTCGCCCCTTTGACACCGCTAAAGGGTCCTCTAAATAATGCCTTGCATTTCCATATCCTCATAAAAGTCACTACGGTTCTTTCCATAAATCTGAGCCACCTCTGAAATCAGAACGATGCCTTCTGCTCAGCACAGCCCGAAACACAAAGCCCTGGAGCAGCAGAAGGGAAGAGAGGATGCTCCAACCATGGCATCTGAAGAGAGGATTTAGAGGCACCAACTAATTTCTGGGAGGCAGGAGGTCCCAGCCCTCCCTGTGAGCCACGGCAGCTCCTGCCAGGCTCCACTGGCCTCATGAAGTGAAGGCAGAGCAGCTGTACAAGCCAGGCAATAACTGCTCAGCAGGGAGCGAGGCAGGGGGACCCCATCAAATGAACAAAAGGAAGAAAACAAGCCGAGAGAGAAATACGGGCAATAGAGACAGGCTGGTTATTAGCACTGCTGCTTGGAATATATATCCTCCCAGCCTGGCTGCCAGTTGGCTTCCAGTCCCAAGTCCTTCCCCTCCCCTTTCCCACACTGCCACTCCAGCGGGCTCAGGAGCTGCTTCCTCTGAGGCTGTTGCTCGCTGCAGCAGGGAATGCTGCTCTTATCCAAGGCTGGAGACATTTGGGGGGGGGGGGGGGGGTTCCCCCCC
>JAWWEU010000038.1:7671909-7715114 GCA_035583155.1 Acropternis orthonyx | reverse complement strand
CACACACACACACACAGACACACACACACACAGACACACACACACAGACACACACACACACACACACACACACACACCAGCGCATGCACAACACCCGGCACCGGGACAGCAGCGAGCCCACCACAGCCCATCCCGCATCCCCACGATGCTCCCAGAGCACGTCAGCGTTGCTGGCATGTCAGAGGAATTGGGCTCCTAATGATCCTCCGTTATGTTCCAGCAGAGGCTCATTAATAGGGTACAGCATCGTTTCCAGGACACCCTCACACACAGAAACATCTCGAGGTGTTTTACAAGTGGGAGATCATGTCGAATCAAATCAAACACCAATTAAGACGAGCAGTGGTGTTGGCAGGCGGCTCTGGCCACAGAACACCCCCGTGTGGGGAGCAGCACTGCCTATCTCCCCTCCTGCCTCACACCCTCCCTTTCCATGGCGGGGTGGTCCCTCTTTCTCCAGCACACCAGGCACGCAGGATGGCATGGGAGATCCTCCTTCCAGACAGACAGAGCTCTCCAACACCATGGCCCCACCAAGCCCTCAGCCCCAGAGCCACTTCCCTCAGAAGGGAATGGGTGTGGATGCAATGAACCCCCCAGGTTGCATCCAAGCAGTGGGATGAGAGCACAGGCAGGTGTTTCATCACAGACCCACCACACCAGGCTTGGCCTGAGAGTCTTCTCAAGGCACCTTTCTCCACTGCTGTCCTGGACAAATCCCAAGTGAATGTGCTCACAGCTATGGCCCGGATCTGGATCAGGGCTTGGGAACAGGGTGGTCTCCAGCCTCATTCCAGAGTCAGCAGGACAGGGATCAGGCTTGAATTGGTGGTTTTGCTTCTCCCTTGTGGGGGGAGACTCCCAGGGAGACTCCTTTGACCTCCAAAGAGGCAGAGAAGGTGCACACAAGAAGGGATAGGGGGAAGAAAGGAGGAAAGATAGCAGCGTTGTGCAGCAGAAGGGTGAGATCAGACGCTCCTGGATTTACAGAGGATTTGATCTTGCTAAGCACATGCTGAATCAGATTAATACTATTAACATTTATGAATTATCCTCTAGCAATTAGCCAAGACATCCTCCAGTACAGCACAGGGGGGCTGCAGAAAAGGCAGCCCTAGGGTGCAGGTCAGGGGGAAGAGGATGTCAAAGGGTGGCATGGTCACTGTGGGGAGGTTGGGGTTGGGCTGCTGGACTCCACGGCAAGGTCAAGGGCTCATTAGCTGAGCTCCTGTGTGCCACTGAGTTTTTGTGCTCCTCCAGCAGCCTGAGCTTTGGCTCTTAAGGTGCTCCTGGAGTTATAATGCCTTATGTACTGAATAAATGTATATATTTCCTAATTATACAGTTGTCAGTGGTGCTCCCCCTTTGCTCTAAAACATTGTGCCTGCAGCTTGCAGCGAGACACCACCAGCAAATTTCAACCAGGAGGAGGAGGAAGGGGGGAAACAAAGGGAAAGGTAAAACCTTTAAGGCTGGGCAAGGAAAGATCAGCTGAGGGGAGGTGGAAAATGTAGATGACTGAAGTGGTACAGGCTGAGATGCTGCTCTGCTGATCCACAAGCCCCACCACCACTGGGTTCACCACAGGCAGGTTCTCCTGCCCACATACCTTAGACCTCCCTCAGCACAGCAAAGGGGGAAGAATTTGTGCAAACCCAATTTGCTCTCCTGGCACTGGTATATTTTTTGCATTTCTCTGGGTATGGACAATTAAAATCAATGAAGTCAGTTTTGCTTTCATGTTCTCGGTGCTGAATCGGTTGAGATAAAATCACATTAAAGAAACAGTTACATATTTAAAGGCAGAGATTGCCTGCACTGGAATTTTCTTTCACAAAAAATCAATGAAAACACTTCTCCTGGAATTAAGGCCTGATCTTTTTTTGTTTTACACTCCAAATGAGTCCCAATTTTACAATATACAAGCACAAAGGCAAATCTGAGTGGAAGGCTTCATTTTAAGGAGGAGGGAAGCAATTTTCAATACAGTGTAACAAAAATATTATTCCTACAGGAAAAAGGGAAAAAAAGTAATCATTATCTATGAAATAGTTCGTGTTGAGTCACAGCCCGGGGAGGATTGTGCTCAGCCAGCGAAGGGCTGGTCAGACAGCTGAACTGATTTTGGAGAGCAGGAGAGAGCAGGGATGGAGGCCAGGCTGCTGGGGAGGGCTCAGGACCCAGCAGGAGATGTCCCAGGACTTGGTGGCAAGAGATATCCAGGGACTCAGTAAGCTGTCCATCCTGGCTGGACCTTCATCACGCTGCCCATCCTCCCTTTGCCACCATGCAGGCAGAGCTGGGATTTGCGAATTGGGCTGGGATCTCCAAAAAAACAAACAAGAAAATACCAAACCATATTTCTATTCCTTCCATTATTTTTGGAACCGAACAACACCATGAGAAGAACAATTTCTGCCCTGCAACATCTCCCTGGGGTTGTGGCACATCCCTCTGTGCCTCAGTTTCCCCCACAGCCAAGTACGAGCATGACATCCACCACCCCCTGCTCCCTTCCCTGCTCCAGCCAGGAGACAAATCCATCGTGCCATGGGCACGCTGAGCATCTGCAACGAAACACATCCTCATTTTCCATCCAGCACTAACCCTCGCCCTCCTCTAGCCTGCATCCAGCACCGTGTTTATGTTCTGCTTCCTGGGAAACAAGAGACTCGTTACCATGCGGAGGGCGACAGCAGAGCGATTAGTGAAATTTGTTACCCACATGCTCTGAACAAAATTAAATTAAAAGTGCTGCTTTGCTGTCAAGATAAGGGCCAAGCCGGAGAGATAATTTTTCACTCTCAAACACTCAATTACTCGCTGAGGCTGTATCAGATACAATCGGAAAATAAATAAATAAATAGGAAGACCCGCACTGCCTCCAGGAACAGATGTAAAAGCCTTTATCTCCAGCACAGTCCAGGGAAGTTAAGGAGCCTGCGGCCACTACAACTCCACCACCACTTTACTTGCAGACCCCTCTACTGTTCAGCTCCAGCTTCCCACAGCAGCCCCTCTCCCAACAACTCAGTTCCCTGGGCATGGACAAGAGTGTGTGCACATCCATATCCACAGCCACCAGGGATTTAGGGAGCAGAGGTAGCTGGAGCAACCCCAGTCCAGCTTCCTTGCACAGCCAGAGTCTAACAGGGATGGAGAGGGACTCAGGGTGGGTTTTATGTGCTCTTGCAGTGCCTCATTGCTCTGCGGGGAAAAAAAGCCATCATGCTAAAGAACAACATTTGTTTGCTCCCTGGAAAAGCAGTATCCATGAAGGAGAGCCAAGAAGGGTTGGAAATTAGCAGCATATCCCATCAACACCATCCCTAGGGCAGTGGTGTGGGCACAGCTGTGCTGCAGCCTGAAAGGATGGACTCTGGTCCTCTGGAGAGGTAAAGATAAGGCTTGTGTCATGAAGGCACCTCATCCCCAAGATTTGGGGGTGTACAGGTCCCATGGGAGCCTGAGTGTCCCCTCTGGGATGCTCTTCCCTGGCCTCACAGAGAGCAGCACGGCCCCACATGCCATGAACCAGCTGAGTGTGCACCAGGCACCAGCATCGACCCCTCCATCTGTCCCTGCTCTGTGTGTCCTTCCCAGGGAACCCTAAGCTGTCTGTGCCAGGCACAGAGCATGAACACAAGGCTGAAAGGAGGAAGAAGCTCCCCAAGCACAGACAAACAACACCAGGCACCCCGAGACACATTCCTCCCTCATGCTGCTGTAAACAACCCAAACAGACACATTTGCTTTTATTGCCTTTTGTCTCCCATTTGATTCCCAACAGCATCTCCCCTAGTTTGAAGGTGAGTCAGGCCCTGGGCAGACCTGAGAGGGCAATTCCCTGAGCAGCACAACAAAGTTGGTGCAACGTGCTGCTCACGGCAGTTGCTCAGCCTCAGCGAGGCCAGGGGCACTGGCAGAGCACAGAGAATGGTGCCCAAATTTCATTCTGCACTTCGTTTAGTTCCCCATGAAATAATAAGTGCCTGCTGCCACTGGAGACGGGAGAGGATCAAAGCAGAGCTTCCTCGTATGTAGCAGACTTCGAATACCTAATATTCCTTTATAAAAGGCCTTGTTTTAAACACCAAATACAGAGGCAGATCAAAGCTCAGCTTCTCATTTCTCTAACAGCCCTCAGAAGGCTCCGCCAGCCAGCCCGGCACACACGCACGTGCACACGCGCGTCGTTGACACCAATCCAAGGTACATAATTGAACTCTGTTAATTTGTCAAAACCATCACCGCATGCTATGGGAACAGCCAGGTGCCTTGTTCACGGAGACCTCAGCTGAGGAGCATCCCAAAACTATGTTCTGCCTTCCCTGGGGTGTTGGGGGGCTCTCCTGGGATGGGAAGGTACCATCTGAACAACAGCTATGCATGCAAACAGGGTGGGTATTTCCCCCCTTCCTCTTTTAACAGGCTGCAACAGAGGTAATGCTGAGAGAGGTGAAGCAGTCCCAAACCCAAGAAAGAGGGAGTGGGCTCAGGGTAGTCCAGCTCAGGCTGAAGCAGATGCCAGAGCCTGCCTGAGTAGCAGCAGCCAGCTGAGGGCGTTCCATGAGATACCCCAGAAGGGTGGACACTGTGCAAAGCTCCCTCCAGCTCATCTCAACCATCACAGGACTAACAGCATTGCTTTGCCTTTGCACCCCACACTCCACTTTGTACCTGAATTTCCAGCAACTCTATACCTGACCTCTCTGCCTGACAGGGGACTGACATCAGCCCCAGACCCAGGGGTTTGCCAGCAGCTGCAGAGACCCCTAGCAGGTCCCAGAGGCTCAGATACAGGGGTTCCCAGCAGGTCCCAGGAGTTCAGACAATACCTAGGCTGCAGGAAAGGGCACAGTGTCTCTGGGTCTCCAAGACAATTGGCATGGGAGGGCTCAGCCCCTTGCAGGGTCTCCATATGACACCATCACTTTCCCTGCCTCAGTTCCCCCCAACCCAGGGAGCTGCACAGCATCTGCTGCACGTTTCTGTGAGACAGAGCAGCTGCTCTGTGGCCTCAGAAAGCAGAAGGAGGTGGGGAAGAACTGCTCATACCTCCCTTCCAGCAAGGAGGGGCTCATTAGACTCACTGAGTCCTTAATGAGCTGGACAGGGACCCTGGTATGGCCTTGGAGTTCCAATGCTGCTTCTCCCCCCTCATCTGTCTCCATTTGACCAGCCATGGAGCAGGCACTGCCTGTGACCAGGGGAGCTGGGGCTGCACAGTCAGACCTGGAGCTGAGTATATTTTGCTGTGCAGGAGGCAAACACCAGCCCAGAGCAAGGGGGATGGAGCAGGAGTGATGTACAAGTGAGGGTTGTGCACAAGGCTCTACCTTTGTGGTTTACGGGGATTTTTACTAGTAATGTTTTCCTCTCCAGCTCAGAGAGACTGACTAAACACATTCCACCCTGCTCCAGAGAGAGGAACTAAGTATCAAAACTATGATATTGGCCATGATGGACAGTGGGGGACATGGATTCACATCTTTACAACACTGATTGCCTCTCCCTCATGGAGATTTCAGCACTGGTGAAAGGTGTGATGACCAACAGCCCTGGAGACAAGAGCCATCTGTGTACCAAAGCCTGCATTCAAAGAGGTTCCCATGCTTCCCGATTCTCCCAGGGGAGTGGGAAAGGGGAGAGCCAGTTCTCATGACAAGCAGAGCCTTGGAGTGCACAAACCTGCTGATTTCTGGAAAACCTTGAGGAGTCAATACTGAGAGGCAGCAGGAAGCAGCAAACCAGTTATCCTTGGCCCCAGCTGAGGGTCCCTCCAGGCTCCAAGTATGGACCTGGGCTTGACAGCCTCTCTCAGGACTTGAGTCACTTGGAAAAGCAGTCCAAATACCAGCCCCCTCAAGGACTGCATGTCAGCCCTGCTGGCAGAGCTCACGCTGATCCCTCAGAAAAGAAGCAGAGGATGGAGAGCTGGCATGGGCACAGGCAGAGGACCATGGAGAAAAAAGAGATATCTCACTGAAAATGGGTATGAATAGAGCATTTCTGCGCATGAGCTAGCTCCTCAGAGACACCACTGACCAGCATCACCTCTCCCAGCTCAGACCTCAGGGATGGGGCTGAGCCCAGCAACAGACAAAGACCAAGGCTCCACAGGAAGGTGTCCTCTGCATTAGTTTTACACTCTCCTCCTCTAGAATTTCTCTGGAGACTTTCCAAATACAAGACAACATAAGTGTAAGGGCATCCCACAGACCTAGAAGCTGGGAAGATGCATGGTGCAGCATGCTGGGACCACAGAAGGTGTTGCCTCAGCCATCCCTGCCTCCATACCTGGACTTGATCAGACTTACTTCTCCATGCATTCCAGCACTGAAAACCAGGTATCAACAGGTCTGCTGCTCCTGAGCTACCAGAACAAGCTCTCCCTCTCTCAATATTGACCTATGGGAATGTCCTTCTAACACACCTTGCCAAGGCACTACAGAACCTGCTGCCTTCCTTCTCCAAGAGACAAAGCCCACCACTTAACCAGCCACTTTAACCAAGCTCAAATAAAAGCAAACCTATGCACCACCTAAGTGGCAACTCCCACCACATCATCTGGGATCAATGCCTTGACAGTACCAGTAATTAGACTCAATCCTGCAAAACTTCAGCCGAGGAGAGAAACCCCAAGGAATGTCTCTCCTTGGATCTGAAAACTATCTGACAGCACCTGCAATGACACACAAGCACAGTGAAATCAATATGGGAACATCATTGTAAGAATTAACTGTATCTGACGACGCATCCTTCTCTATTAGAGTTACGATCCCGTCCAATTATGGATCTTGGCTGAACTTGTAATTATGAGTTTGGTACTACGACTTCCCACTATGCTATTGCTTTCCTTCCATGAGGGAGAGAAGAGTCAATGAAAAGATAATAGAAAATTCCTTTCAAGGACGCAGTGATGGCAAAATTTAGCTAGGCAGGAGGGGCAGTACAATGGGGACTTTATGCAAGACAATTCCCTCCATTAGCCACCAGTGAACATGAACAAGCCAGGTTCTCGCAGCATCGCTCAAACGCTAAGGCAGATCTAACATCCAGCTCTGAGCAACGATGCAAGGCAGCTCTGCCTCCTGAATTCCCTTCAAACCCAGCATCAAAGCTGCCCAGGTGAACAACAGCTTATTCACGGGAAAAGAAAGGCATTCTTCCCATTCATCTATTCCTTTTTATTTGCCCTACAAGGAAGCTTAAACAAACAACCCAAAACCAACACATACGTCAATAAGGATATCTTTGTACCCAGCATCCAGGATGAGTGTGTTTCAAGAGACTGACAGAACACTTGACCTCAGGGGGAATGGCATCAAGACAGCCTTGCAAACATTTATCTGCTTTCCATTAAAACACAGTTTTCCACCCCTTCCTCGCACACCATCACCCTTTCCCTAGTGGAAGGTGAAAAAACCCCGAGCTTCAGTGACTTTCCCCATAGTACCCAAGGGCTTTCACACCCAGCCCAGTATTGCAAAATAACTCATTGAAAACAATGTTCCAGCACTTGGGAAATTTTCCCCCTGCACCAGCAATCTTTTGGGACAGTTTCTGTAATCTCTGTCATACAAGCAGTTACTTCCTTCTCTCACACAGCCACGAAGATGATTACAGGGATGGAGCACCTGTCCTATGAGGAAAGGCTGAGAGAGCTGGGGCAGTTCAGTCTGGAGAAGAGAAGGGTTTTGGGAGACCTTATTGCAGCTTTTTGGTTCCTGAAGGGAGCCTACAAGAGAGCTGGAGGGGGACTTTTGACACAGGTGTACAGTGACAGGACAAGGGGGAATGGCTTCACACTGATAGATGGCAGGGTTAGACTGGATATTATGGGAAGAAATTCTTCCATGTGAGAGTGTTAAGGCACTGGAATAGATTTTCCAGAGAAGCTGGGGCTGTCCCATCCCTGGAAGTGTTCAAGGCCAGGCTGGACAGGGCTTGAAACAACCTGGTCTAGTGGAAGGTATCCTTGTCCATGGCAGGGGGGTGAAACCAGTTGATTTTTAAAATCCCTTCCAACCCAAACCAGCCTGTAATTCTTTGATCTTACGATTTTCCCCTGAACACAGTTGTGTTTGTACTGCTACAGGTAACTAACTCATGAATCCTCTCCCTGCTTTTCATCAAAAGCTCATTTTAAATTCAGTGATAATTTCTCATGGTTCCAAAACACACGGAAAAGAAAAAAGACAAAACACATATAAAATTGAAGGCCCAGCCTTTCAGCAGGAACAAATGCAGTGCACCCCTGTGCATGCATGTGTTTATTCCCATGTGCAAGCACCGAGCTGATCAGAGGTGCTGAGGTAATTTCACATTCAAATAAACACATTGGGAGCATTTATAGGAATGGCTCATCATGGAAACAAATGGGGCTGTGCGTGCTGCGGTGGGTACCAGCATCTATCTGGCTGCTGCGCTCTGCCGAGGCCCGGCTTCATGCACAAAACAAATGGAGGGAGCAGACCCACTGTGCAATTTTTAAATTGCTTCCCAACGGAGTTATTTCCCGACTGTGATTTTTCAAACACAGCAGCAGCAGGGCTCGTCCTCTCCTCTGCCAAACAGCTCGGGCCGAGAGTCCCGAACAAAACTGATCCAGCGTGATGTGACCGGAGAAATGCGGGCACTAATTTCAAACTGCAGATGATATTTCAGTTTCTCAGCTTCTCTAACTCACAAAAGAGCCTGAAGGGACTTCCGTCTACAAATCCCTGCCCCAACCCTCATTTTGAATTTGTTCCTTTTAATTGCCTTTGTGCCAAGAGGAAGGCCAGGAAACTTTCATCCAACGGATGTTTTGCATGGGAAATAAAGGGCAGAAAATAGGAGTTTGGAGAAAGGAATTGCCAAGGTGACCATCCCTGACAGCTGCACTGGTGCCAGGATGATGATGGAAACAATCATTCCCTGTTGGTGTGGCTTTGGGGAAGTGCCAGGGCATGTTGAAGGTAACTGATATTAGAAACCATCAAAGAAACCCAGAACCTCAGCAACATCACCAGGAAATGTGATTTATGGCTCCTGCACGGTGCTGCATCACACAGACACCCATCTTGGGATGTTCTTACCACCATAGACTGGTGTGGTCATCCTATAGACTGGGGCAATGTCAGACACCTCCACCCATGGGAACAATCAATGTGCTCAACCATTTTTTTCCCCCATGTGCAATCACTGTATCATTTTGTACCTTTGCTTCGTCTCCGGCTCCGATACTGCTCCGTGTAGAAGGTGAGTTGTGTTTCATCATCTGCCTCTGAGCCAGAGTTTCCTTTGGCACGTCCAAACCCGATTCCACCTGCAAGCAATAGAGAGGCAAAAAAAATCAGCCCTGTCAGCTGGGATGCTGAGCAGCAGGAGCAGCTGGGAGCTCCTCGGCAGAGATGCCAGATTTAGCCAGCACCCACCACTCCTCACTAAGGTGCTCTACTTGGGGTCACCAAAGTGCCTTTTGCCATTCATGATTTCACTGGTCCCTTATTGCCCTCATCAAGAAATCAAGACACCACGATGCCAATCGTGATGTGAATGTAAGAAGATGATTTCTACCCTAAGGAACATATTTTACAAATTATTTCAAGGTACTTACAAAGAAAAACCCTGAGTGCAGCAGCTGCTCTCCCCAAGGACATCTACACTGTGAAATACAGTGAATTTTAGGTGTTTGCTTCAAAGCAAACCCAGCAGAGACAAGCAATACATGGGGAACACAGCACTCAGTGGGCACCCAGGACCCCACTGCATGGCAAAGGTCCTTATTCCCTTCCTCATCATCTCCTCTGGCCCATCTGCTCCCCCAGCCTGCCATGACAACCAGCAGCACATGGCCCTGCAGTGGTCAGGACTGGCAGGAGCAGGGCTGGCCCATGGTTTACCTGGCATCCTCCCCTTTGGGCTGGTTATGGAGCAGGATGCAGGAGGAGCCCAGCTGGCTTCAGTCCCTGACACACCAAGGAGCAACGGATGCTTTAAAAGTGACGCAGACTTTAACTGGCAGAAGTCCTTCAATCCTTGCAGAGTTTAAAGCAAAGAGGCCTCTGGGGGTTGACAGTGGCCCTTTAAACTGCCATTAAAATATTTTACTGTTTTTAAAAAATCCTTTATTGTAGGCAGAAGCACAATTTCCCCATCTCTTGGCAGGAGAACAGAAAATGAGCAGTGCCTTCTGCCCTCTGAAATCCTTAATCACCACAATGAGAGGTGGCTGGCAGGAGCCAGCAGGACATTGGGAGCTCGGCACGAGTCTCCTGACCTGTCCAGGCCCTCACCTGGCCGAGAAGTGTCCTTGGGGGTGGGGAGGGGTGTCAAAAGAGTGGTAGGAAGAGGCTTTGCCAGCTCTTTTCCTCCTGAAAGCAGCAGGAGGGGTCAGTGCTTGCAGACAGCTGCATTTAGTGCTTGGACATGCGGGCTGGGGGTTTATGGACTCACACCCCAAACCATAACCCACCATCAGCCCCTCCTCAGACAAAAACAACACCACAAACACCCAACACTATGACACACCCACACCCAGGGTCTGGGGGTTTGAAAGGCACAGCAGAGTGGTAAAACCAATCAGGCTTATTCGCATCAGCAAGAAAAATCGTAATTAATCCGGGCTTCTAACACAGGCCCTTGGGCAACCAGCCAGGGCTGCAGCCCTACTGCACATCCCATTCTCACTGAGCAGGGGCTGCCCCCGGCTCCATTGCAGTCACAGTGTCCAGGGATGGAAGACAGACACCAGCTACAGAAGGGTTTTCCCCCAGAAGCCCAGCACAGCCATCTCCTCTGCCCAGGAGAGGGACCCGGACGCTGCCTGCACAGGCAGGGCACGGCACATCCCTCTGCAACCCTCCCATGCACCAGACCTGGCCCCTTTCGCACAGGCAGATGGCTGGGGTGGACAGAGGCAGTGATCCGGCGCTCTCTCTGCTCTCACACCCCGCAGAGGGGACCAGGCAGTGGCACAGGCAGCAGCTGCTCCACAGCCACCGTCCCAGCCCCCTCCGGCCGCTCCGCGTTTGTTTGCCGGCTGCGTCTCTGTGATGGATGGAGCTGACATGTTAAATTACTCAGGCTGGATGTCTTCAGAGAGCTGGTGACAGCGATATTGCATTTTCTGATTACCCAGCACCGTGCAGGATGTATAAATACAGGAGTCAGGAGACCCGGCGCAGGTCCCTAGCCCGGAGCGGAAACGTCTCCTCTGACCCAACATGCAGTGGCAGAGGTCAGGCTGGAAACACGAGGCCAGGGCAGGGACACAGCTGCCAGGGATGTGCTTTTATACCTTCATGCCATGACAGATGCTGAAACACATCTTGGCAGTGGTTTTGGGGGTCCCAGAACCCAGTTGAGGCAACCTGGAGCATGCAAGAATGCTAATCCTCAACTGATCCTGCAGTGAACCTGATCCCATGTTCAACTGGCCCCAGAATCTTGCTGAATCACCCCTGTGAGACACTCAAAACTGGGGCAATGCCTACTGTCCCAGCTCCACAACCAGCCTCAGTGTCAGGCTGCTGCCAAGGCACAGGGCCGAGGATAAACCACATGATGGGGCTGAGGATGCTCATGGTACAGAGCACCCATGTGCAGGTGCTGGTGGGGATGAAGAAGGACAGCACCCAGTTAAAGGCAAGCCTGCTCAACATTCCTTTTCCTTTAAAAACAGGAAGAAAACCGCCAAGTATCAGAAAAAAAAATAAATAAAAAAGACACTAATCACTGCAACCGATTACAAAGAGGAATAAGGTTCTTAAAAGACAGAGAACAGGGAAACAGCAACTTTGCAGCACTGGGTACCTATAATGCACCAGCAACGCTCTCCAGTGACAGCCCCCAAGGAGTTATACCCCCTTTACACCCAGTTTACTCCAGCTATTTAGACTTGAGAGAAAACAAAGCTCCCACTCCTCACCCACACTCCTGTCTCTTGCCCAGCTTGGTCCCCAGGCATCGGGGCAGGAGGCAGAGGGGGGTGAGGAGGGGGATCTCAAGGAAGATGCTCTTGTTTCTAATCCTGTTTGCAGATTTACAAGCTCATTAATCCGTTCAAATAGATCTCAGCTCAGCCAGGCACCCGGGCAGGGCGCTTGTTCTGAGTGCAGCATTAATTTAGTGGGGAGCAAGGCGGGATGCCAAGGCAAACACCTCGTTAGGGTGTAATTAGAGATGGTAGCCTTAATGCTGAGTGGGGACTACAGAAATAAAATTCAGGAATCAGAGGCTCCATTATCCCCAAAGAATTTTGTTAGCTAAAAGCCACGTGTATGTTTTTTAAAGTGAGTTTTTGTCATTAAGGAGAAAATAAAAAGCAAACCTGACATTTTTAATCCTCTCCCCAAAGCCAGGAGGTCACAGAGCATCTTAGGAAAATAACTAGGGATGCAAAACAAATCAAAATGGAGTTAAAATAAAGAAATAAGTAACAGGAGCTATTTGGATAACTCCTATCTGAGGCCAAATTGACCTCAAGTACTTAATCTCTCCAAGCTGGATGTTATAATAGAAGTGGGAGCTTGTTTTTATCCCCAGTGGTGCCAACCTAACTGACATCTTTGTCCATCCTGCTGTCCTGCATCCACTGCCAATGAAAAAAGGATTTTCTGCATCCCTTCCCTCCAGAAGGGCCAAACCCTGTCCATACTGCAGAATTCAGGACCCACAACCCCCCTGCTTGACCATGTTGGGTTCACTCTGCTCCACACTCATTTGCCCTATGCAACACAGTCTTCTGGGTGTTCCACAAGCTCCTCTGCTTCCCGGCTTCCCAGTAAAAGCTGGATAGAGGAGTGCCCTCCCCATCTCCCCAGCACTGCAGCAACGTCCGTGAACTGAGGGCGGTGCAGAGAGATGCAATTAGCTAAGCGGAAACTTTCAGTTTAATTAATTTAACTCTGCAAAGAGTACCAATCAACTGAAAAAGTAAACGTGGCCAGAGAAAAGCAAATTAGATGCAGATTTAGGGACAAAAAACCACAAACAACCCAAATACACAAACATTTCTGTTTGAAAATTACCCAGTCAATGCAAAAAAGTATGAAGAAGAAAAGCCCTTTAAAATGAAGCACCCCATGGCAGGGGTACATTAACACACATTGCCTTCAGCTGGGGAAAACTCTTCCTCCTCACTGATCTTCCCTTTTCCTTCTGTCTACACCCAAAAACCCCACCACTGTGAGTGGTGCAAGAACCGGGTGACAGTCCCAGGGCTTCCACTATGGAATGATCCCTGCCAGCATCCCTTGCATAGAGTCATGAAGGGTTTTGTTTTCACTAAGGACCAATTTACAGAGTTGGACATGATGCTTTCACTCATGGGAGGTGACATTTCCAGCAAAACCCCCAAAAAGTCTTGCCAGCAAAACATGATGCTCCAAAGGCATCACAAAACAGATGGACAGAGCAAGGTGGAGGCAGAGGTGTCCTGGTAAAAGCAGGGACCGTGGATGAGCCCAGCTGAGCTGCAACTCTCCTCCCTCAGGGAACTTTGCATAACTCAGGGCACAGCCAAGACCTCCAGACCACACGAAGCTGCAGCCCCACTAAGCAGCACATCTCCATAAACAGCACGTGCTGTCTGAGGAGAAGGATTGTTACAGGTTACTTCTTCCCAAATCCAGGGTGTTTTTAAAGCCCTGCCCCAGGAGAGGGCACCAGACCCCCTCTCTGCACACACCAGCCACCCCCAAGGCCACCTCCCAGTCCCACACCCCAACATCCCACCCAGCCCCTGCGCCTACACACGCAGGGTGGTCCATTGGCCAAACCCTCATCCTCAGTCCCTGCCCCACTGCCTCTCCCTGCCCTTCCCAGAGCAACAAGTCCAGGTTCTGAAGCAGCCAGGTTGGGATGATCTGGATACCACCTGGCTGCATTTTGGGAACCACTAAAACCTCTTGGATGGAGCATCCTTCCCTCCAGTGCTGCCAGTCCCCATGGAGATCTCCTCCTTCCAGCCCACCCCTCCTGCCCCTCAGCTCTCACCATCCTCACTCTCCCTCTATTATTTATAACGTCTAAATGTGCTTCACTCGATAGAAGTGTTTAGGGAAAAGGGTTGTATGAAAGAGCCATTAGACAGAATAAAGTTATATAGCACTGTAAACGGAGAGGGTGCTGTGGTTTGGGGGTTTTTTTTTAAAGTCAATCTACTTGTCAAAACAGCACCTTTCCCAGAGCTGCTGGAAACACTCAGCACAGAACTAGCTTTAATGACAAGCAATGGGCAGCAGTTTAAACACAGTGCAGGGAAGTGAAGCAAAGCAAAGCTTATGGCAGATTTGTTTTCCTTGTGCTGGGGTGTTGGGTTGTTTGTTTTCTGGTTTGGATGCTTTATCCCATCCTTCTGAAGGAGCAGCACTCAGAAACCCTTTCGGAGCTTTTCTATAAAGGAGGAAATCCTTCTGCTGTGCACAGTTCCTGCAGGGAGAGTGCTCCAGCTGTAGTGCTCTGATGAGGTTAAGCATTAATTAAATCAAACCACAAGAAAATAATTACACACATGCATCCGTCAGGCCAACTTGTCACTACCCAGGAACAAAGTTGGATGCAAACTCCATCAGCGGAACTGTCATGCGGCCGTTAGGAGGAAATAAATGTATCCCAAATGGACAATTTCATTTAGAGGGAGGACAAAAAAAAGTCTCATGAATTGCAATGGATTAATGAGGCAAAGGGTTTGGGTTTGCAGTTGGATGGAAAATGCAAATATCCTGAGTTGTGGTATCATCCTTTAACCTGAACATTCACTCCCACTCCAGCCGTTTGGCCGCCGAAGGACAGGTAACCACAGGCTGTAAAACCAAAATCTCTGGCACAGGAGAGGGCAGGGAAAGGCATGGATCAGCTCAGCAGCAGTGTCTAGCCACCACTTTCACAAGCAAAAAGAAATTTAAATTAAAGAGAAAAGAGGATGGATGGGATGGGGTTATAGGGAGCGAGATCTCCACTGGAGGCAGTGGGACTGGCTGGCTTTTTGGGGCTGCTTGTTGACTCCTGATGTTTGAGACCACAGAATCTCTTCTGTAGGGAGTGCTGGTGAAGGTTCATGTAGGCGGGGACACTGGAAGTCAGGGTTTCCTCCTAAATCCCATGGGGTACGTTATGCCTTGGGCTCCTCATCCCACACAGACAGCAGGTACAGACCAACCTCCAGCTTTTACACTGAGGAAACATCAGTTTGGGGAGAAATGCAAAGTGACCAAGGGCACTCTTGTCCTGGTATCCAGACTATTCCCGTGACCACTAATAGGCACTGGGGAGGTGGGAATGGGGTGGGGGTGTCCCCAGCGACTGGGGACAAGCCAGGCTGGCTCAGGACCACACTCTGCTCCCACATAGCCAGAGGCTCAGCCTCCAGCTGGGCATTGTGTCTCCTCCTAAGCTTGGCTGCAAGGATTAACTGACTTGTTCCATTAGTGACCAAAAAGCCTCTTACCTTCAGGCAGTTCAAAAGTGAAATAAAAACACACACACACAGAAAAAAA
This sequence comes from Acropternis orthonyx, assembly GCA_035583155.1. Lineage (NCBI taxonomy): Eukaryota > Metazoa > Chordata > Aves > Passeriformes > Rhinocryptidae > Acropternis > Acropternis orthonyx. The sequence goes on along the minus strand of JAWWEU010000038.1, from coordinate 7,699,626 downwards.
TGAGGCTGGAGCAGGGAGTCAAGGAAACTTCCCCAGACAGTCCCTGTGGACCCCAAAGCACCCACACACATACACACAAGCACTAAAATCCAGAGACACGTATTTGAATAACTACTAGAAAACAAACCAAATAATTTAAACCAGTTAAAGAGTCAGAACATTTTCTTCACACTAAGTGAATAATTTATGGCCAAAGCTATAATAAAAAAAGCCCTTTTCCAGGTCTGTATTGCAGGAAAATGTATCCAGAATAAAAGATCGCATTTCAGACTCATAAATAAATGAAAAACAAAACCAACAGTAAACAGAAAGAAAAGTATTTCCTTCCCACCTCCCAGCGCTGCCACAAAGACCTTCAGTGTGTTGGGAAGGCGGTGGCCAAAGGACCCTCCTGCCCATAAGCCCTGGAGGGACCCTGATGCCTCTTCTTCCCCCACACGTGGAGGAAATGTGGACCCAAATCCTTTGTACAGCCTTTAGATTCATGAATGCTGCTCCCACACTCTGTGTGACCCCTAAGAGTCCAAAAACCCCTAAGCACTGGGAAAGCAGAAAAAAGAGAGGTCCCAGTGATGTGAGTTAGAGCTGAAACAAACTTTACCCCCCTTTGTGAAACAAAAACTTGCCAAGAAACTGTGTCACCTGAGTGGGTGCAGGGACTCGGAACTTGCAGCAGAGCTGGAAGTATCCCCTGGAGGTGACACATATGACATGATTCCCAAGCCTCTCCTCCAAACCACCCAGAGGACACTGCGTGGGGTTTGCCCCTCTTTACCCCATCACAGAGGAGCTCTGCTGACCCCATGCTCAGCAGTGAGGGTGAGGAGCTCCTTCCTTCCCCCCCAGCCAAACGCCCCTGGACATGATCACTGCAGAAGCAGGTGGTGACCACAACATCCTACCTCGGGGCCGGCTCCGGCGTTTCCGTCTCCCCACGGACGTGCTGCGCAGCGCAGGCTGGAGCTGCCCGATCTCGATGGGCGTGTTGGTGCGGAAGCTCTCCTTGAACTTCTGCATCAGGGATTCCACTGTCTCCTGCGTCACCTCGGGAGCTGCAACAACACCAAAGGCACTGTGGTTAGAAGAGGATAAGGCCAATGTGTCCCCACACCCTTCCTCACAGAGTGCAGCAAGAGCCAGAGCCGAGTCCTGGGGCAAGAGCTCTGTCAAGGCTCTCTGACATCACCCACAGGGACCCATCCAGCACTTTCCAAGTCTCACCAAAGCAACAGAAATTAGGAAATTGTGAGTTTATGGAAATTTCATTTTCCATGCTGCTTTCCAGCATGTTGGATTATTCTTTGTCTGTTCTCCCATGTGCACGCAGGACCCTTGGAAGCACCATGCCGTTATCCAAGTCACAGCCAAATCACACAGGAACACCCCAAGCACTGGAGCTGCCTTTGGATTGGGTTTAACTATGTCCCAGGAGCTTGGAATCAAATCCCAACTGTGGCAGAATTTTTTTTTTTTTCTTTAGGGGGTGGAACTCCTTGACAGGCAAATTTGGGATTACAGAGCAATGGGGAAGGCTGGGGTGTGAGTCAGGAAAACAATGTGCAAGTAGCCCAGGCATGCTCTGAGCTGCAGAAGGATTCCTTGGGGTCTTCCAGGGGCTCATGTGTCAGCTCACCACATCTCCTGGATCAAGACACATCAGATGTGTATGGAGCTCCTCAGGAACCTGGTGAGCTCAGGGTACATAAACTGCTCCAAACCATAGACTCCATCCAATTCCCTTCCCAGCATGGTGCAGGTCCATTCAGAGGGAACTCAGAAGCTGGCCATACATTTTTACAGAAATTCATAATTCTAGACAAAGATTTGACCTAAACAGGGAGACTGCAGCACCCTCCAACAGCTACCCATGCCACCCTGTGCCACAGGCAGTGCCACACCAGCCCATGGAGCAGCTCCCCCTTCCTTCTCCCCAAATTCTAAAGGTGATGTCCTCAGCCTCCCCAAGGCTGAGAGGCTTTAGAGCATCCCAGGGTGCTTTTCTAATCCTGCAGGCTGCAGAAAAAGTTCTAAAATCTGCTAAGGCCATTGGGAGGGGGAGCACCAAAGAGCAGATCAGCTGCTGTGCCTGTGGGTGCCTCAGGAGGGCTCAGGAGAGGATCCACCCACCCAGAGCTGCCATACTGGGAAACAGAAGGAGACTGGCCAGCCAGTCAGAACTGCCACACCGGGCAACAGAGAGATGAGGATCAAACCCACTGCCTGCATGAGCACCAACATTTTAGGAGAGCTCCGGAGAGAGAAGCCTAAGGGACCATCTATGTTATGTCTTCCAATTTTCCGGTACCAGGCTCCCCCAGGAACCACAGATCAAAGACAGAGCTCCCCAAAGCCCCCAGCATTTACAGCAGGCACAGCCAAATCCTGCACTGTCAGATACCCCAGCAGGCAGCATCACAAGGGAAAAAATATATCAAGAACAAGAAAAGGTCTCCAAAGAGCATCCAGTTCCACCCTGACAGCACACACCCAACCCGAGGTGCCAGCGAATGATACTGTGGCAGCACCAGGGCAGCTCAGCCTCCCACCACAGTGTTCACAGGGGAAAACCCGTCCCCACAGCTCCTTCACCCGGGAGAACACGAGGCAGGGCCTCCCCGAGAACAGATGGCAAGTTATCCAAACCTTGGGGCTGTGTGATACAGGATGTGTGGAAGTGGAGCAGGGAGCTCAGGAACCACATGGCTGAGGCTTATTTATTGAAAGGAGGCCAGGAGGAGAGCACAGGAGGGAGGAGGAGGAGGAGGGGGCCATGCCTTCAGCGAGCAACAAAGCACAGCGAGGTCACAACACTCTCATGGTCCCTGCTCAGCTGATGGGAGCAGTTGGCGCTGTGGTGATCACACCCATCTGGCCACCACGCTGGCACATCCATCCCCGAGCATCTGCTCCCGTGCCTGTCAGTGGAGCAAATGCCAAGAGCAGGGGGAAAGTTTCACGGGGAGAGGAGGGGGTCGTTTGGCTGCCAGCTATTTGGGATGCTGCTACAAATACTGCAGGAACGGGAGCAAAGAAATGGTGTGTCTCACTGCTCTGCACAGCTTGTGTGTGCTAGCATGTCCTCAGCTTCTCCATGCCCCTGAGCTCAGGGGTTTGGAGAAAGGAAATGGGAGAGGGAAGGAGAGAAAATTAAAACAGGGGAAGAAAAGAGAAAAAGGAAAGGAGATAGAAAAGAAAAAGGGAAAGGTGGGAAAAAGAGAAACGAGAAAAGACCTTCTTTGATATGACCTCAGCAAGCAGGGTTTGACATGGGTGAAAACCACGGAGGAAAACCTCAATTAGAAATGAAAGGTAGCTGAGATTCAACTGTGTGAACATCAGGGGTGAAGAAGGAAGGGAGGGCCCTTCAAGCACTGCCAACAGTACCAAAAAGGAGGGAGAAGAGACCACTGCACTATAACAGAATGAGACATGGCACTTGCTGGGGCTGGTGGGACCCTGCTGACTATGGGGGTGTCCATCATATCCATGAGAGAGACAGTCTACTACAAACTGCCAGCTGGGTCTCTCCACAACAGCCCTCTGAGGTTTTAGTTGTTCAGAAAACGATGGGAAGAAACACTGCTGCAGGGTAAATGGGGCCTTAATAATTTGCTTTAACTTTCAGACAGCCCTGAAATGGGCAGGCAGCAGCGCTGCATGGTCCTTGTAGACCACTTCCAACTGAACTATTCTACTCTACACATCCCTGCAGGCCCCTCCCAGACTGCCTGTGTCAAACACAGGCTCAGGCAGCAGCTCCTGGCACCTCCACACTACCCACACACTGCTCGCCTCCCTGGCACGACACAGTGACATCACCAGTGCCCAGGCACCAGCTCCTCCCAACATTGGCTGAACATGACACATTTCAGAGGCGATAGGACCGTTCCTCTCCTAGAGCAAAGCTTGCCAAACCACCTTCTCTCCCATCCCCGGTTTCCAGGAGATAAATCCATCAGGGCTACTGAGCTCACATCTTTGTCACCACGCTGAGAGATTCTCCAGCCTGGCAGAGGTGGTGAAATCCACCCCGAGGTTTGGCACAGTGCTACGGTCTCAATCTCCCCCTGTTCTACAGCAAAAGCCTTCAGCAGCACAACCACCCCAGGAGCAGGATGAAGCAGAGGAGTCACGAGGCTTTTCGGCCTCCGCAAAATCAGCTTCCTTCTCTGGCAGAGCTTTGAGGACACAGCTGAAGGTCACCCTACCTTTGTAAAGCACAGTACATGTTCCTGACGTACACCTCCCTCCTGTCCACCCCCATATGCTATTTGGAAAGTGATTTGCTCTCCTTATGGCTCCCCTATTCGCTTGCACGTCTCCCACAAAACAATTCCTACCCAGAGCCATTCTCTCCTCCTTCCTTTCTGCTGGCACAAATTGCAGGGGGAAAATACGTTGTTTAGCTTAAAAATTACAACAACAACAAAAAAAATAGTCATCAACAGAACAATATGAGCAATGTTTGGGTAAAAATACACTGCAATGGAGATGGGAAGCAGCAGGACTCGTTCCAGCCCTCAAAGCACTCACAGCACAGACAGGAGAGCAATACCCTTCCCAGACACACAGGCTGGATATGGGGGGCTTTTCTGGGGAAATACCACAACTAGGATCTCACCAGCATCAGTGCCCAGCAGGGATTCTCCAAAACACAGTCCCAGGCGTGGATCAGCGCAGCCACCCACAACCCCTACTTGAGAGATGCACTAGTTGTGGAAGCCACATGAGGAGCTGCTGAGGGCACTTGATCTGTTCAGCTGGAGAAGAGGAAACTGAGGGAGATCTCATGGCTGTTACAACCTCCTCCTGAGGGGAAGAAGAGAGGCAGGCACTGATCTCTGCTCTGTGGTGACCAGTGACAGCACCCCAGGGAATGGCCTGAAATTGTGTCAGGGGAGATTTAGGTTGGGTATTAGAAAAAGGTTCTTCACCCAGAGGGTGGTTGGGCACTGAGCAATGGTCACAGCACCAAGGCTGACAGAGCTCGAAAAGCATTTGGATGATACTCTCAGGCACATGGTATGACTCTTGGGCATAGCCCTGTGCAGGGTTAAGGGTTGGACACAATGATCCTTGTGGGTCCTTTCCAACTCAGCATGTTCTGTGGTTCTGTGTGCCTCCACTGGTTACACTTGGATGGTGTCTACACCATTCCAGGACATTCTCAAGGGATAAGGCACTACAAATCCCCTTGGACTGTTCAACCTATTCCCAGCCAGGGATGGAAATGATCCACAGCTCTTGGAAATGCTCCACAGCTCTTGGAAACAAATCCTCAGCTGTGCTGAGGTGTTTTAGAGTCTTGAGGACCCCAATGGAGCAGCTTCTCCCCAAACTAGGCTTGACCCTCATGCAGCTCTTGGATGGTGGGAGAGCTGGACAGCCCCATGGCTTGGGGTTTGCAGCTTATTAAAACAGAGCAGGGAGGCTTAAGGTCTGGAAAGGTGCCAGCTTCCCCAGGCCTCCCAGTCTCTGGTATTTGGCTTAAAGGTTCTGTTCCAGGAGCCACAGCCATCCCTGTTCTCCTCCCACAACACCTGCACTCCGACAGCTGCAGGAAGACAACTGGCAAAGGCAACAGCAGCTTCTATTAGAGCTTCCCACGCTAGCTATGAAGTAAAACATACTTCTATAAAAATACAGGTTTTTTTAAGCATCTGGTTTTCCCATCCCTCTCTTTGATTTCTGAGTGTCAGAAGGCAAGTTATCGATCCCTCAATATTGCCAATAGCTACAGTGCTCCCAGAGTTTTGGGGAGAGGAGTAACTCACAGGGCATCTTAAGAGCTGCTCGACTGAACAAGATGCTTTCCTGGAATCAAAGTGTTTCACGAGAAGACACCAAACCCAAATAAGGATTAAATGGAAAAGTTTGGGCACCGTTAAAAGCCAAGGTCAGTGGGGTTTTTACCTCCTGGCCTACAGCACTTTTATGACAGCACCATGGCCATGTGTAGGGTGCAGCCCCCTCATCTCAGACTCCTCTCCAAGGCTGTCTCCTGCCCTTTCACCAACTGCTTCCAGTGTTTTTCAAATAATCTGCTTTTTCTAGGCACATGGAAAAGTGCTCTCCCAGGACTGCTGACATGGGCTCCAAAGGTCTAATGCATCATCAATTCCCTGATGCACCACAGAAACTTCAGGCACGTGTAATGCAGTTTAATAACATTTTAATTGTTTCCTTCAAATCAACCCCCTGATTTTCAATAAGCTCATTTTGATGTTTCTTGATCGATATTTCAGAAATTCCTATTCTACGAAGTATTTCAAGAAATCGACTTTCCGATCCTATTTGGAACGAGCATAAATTTCACAATACTGGAAGTTTTCCACATGGTGGAAACCCTGATTTCTCACCAGCTCTAAATAATGGGTGTTTGTTGCTTTTCGAAGCATGAAATAACTAACGGTGTTTGTTCTGAGACTGGGATGTGGACTGATTTTCAACAGTGCCACCCTGAAGGTACAGAGCTCCAGAAAGCACAGAGCTTTACTAGCATAAAATTAGGTAATTACACTGATGCCGATGCAATGACAGTGGGAGAGATTTGTACAACAGCTTCACATGTACAGGGAGGAAAACAAATCCACAGAGCGACATCCTGCCATGGAGCATGGTGGATACAGCAAAAACATTGGAAACACTGAGAACTTCAGCTCTCTGTGTCTTTCTCCAGCCACCAAACCCCTCTACCCCCTCTTGAGAAAGAGAGATGTGTCCCCTTCAGTCCTCTGATCTCCACCAATCCATATCAAATGCCACAGGCATCCACTGTGCCCAAGAAATACCGGGAAAATGCAAGTTGCATTACACAACCAATTCAGGAGATATATATAGATGGAGATATAAAAATATAAATACATACATATATATCCATGTATTTTATTTAAATGCATATATATCTCCATATATATATAATTTAAATACATATCTATATCCCTATATATGTATATATATGGGTGTTTATAAAAACATCAAAAGAAAGCACAAATTACCACACGCACCCATACATCAAGGACCAAGCACCTCCTGCAATGTCTTTATTTCCAAGCCATCCTCAGATGAATCCATCAGGTGAAATGCCACCCATGGCACCTCTGTGCTTTGCCAGACCTGGCCCCCAGCCCTGCCATCACAGCACAGAGAAGGATCCATCTATCTCCAAAAAGCTCTTTTACATAGAGGGGTTCTCATATGATCAACAGAGGAACTCAGGAGCGTTTTGAAAACAGCCTTGTATTCCCATCTTGACTTTTCCTTTCTTCTCTCTTGGCCCTTTTTGTTGAGGTTTAAAATAGAGGCTGTATACCTTTTTTTTTTTTTAGCATAGCTATTAATAAATTAATAGATTATTATACACATTAATAAATCTCTTGCTATAAAAATAGATCTTTATACGTAAAAGTCTGATTTCAATTGCAAATTGAAGGGGGAGGGCAACAGAAGAAGAGATAAAGTTGTATTCAAGACGTCTCCTTTGAAGGAAACTGAACAAATGCACTTTCCTCCTTCATATATTCATGAGATGACTGCTTCCCTACCCCGTTCTCTGCCACCCTCGGCTCCGGGCTCACAGCCAGCACAGTCCTTATCTGGTACGAGGCAAGGGAAAAAAAAAATCCCTGATAGGATCAGAAGTTTTCAGTAGTTCAACAAATTTGGGAAGAAGTCTCCTTTGCTTTCTAATAAAGCTTTAGGAGCATGACAGGAACAGGGATGTCGGAAGAGGCTGGAGTGCAGCATGGGAGGGGGATGGAGACCAGCATCCTGCAGTGGGGACAGGAACGCTGGGGTGCACCAAGGCACCCCAAAACCCTTCTGGCCATGCACCCACTCTTTGATTTTTCCCTTTATTGCAAAGCTTTGCCATTTCCCCCCATCTACAGAGAACAGGAGATAACATCTACAGCTCCCATCCTCACTGGAGCTCGGTGAGCTGCCCCTAAAAGCAGAAGGACCCAGGGGAATGCCCATCCCACTGGGAAGGGGCAGCTGGAGCCGGAGCCCAGGGCAACACCCACCCAGCACCAGCTGCCCTGACCCTTCTTCATCCTCTCTCCAGTCACGGCGCTCAATTGCTTCCCAGCTAATTGCCTCCACTCATGTGTGCAAACTAACCGTTTACTGGAAAATGTCACGGAATGTTAATTTCATTCGGAATGCACTTCCATTTTTTATTATGGGAAATGAATAAGCATTGTATTAATAGCTTAATTTTCAACTCCAACCACAATCGTGACCCCATCGACAGAGGCTGCGAGTTACTCACCACCCCACTCCTTCCTTGCCTTTCCACCTTCCTGCTCTCCCTCCCTCTGCCACGCTCCCCACTTCCCCTGTTGGCAATTAAGGTAATGCAATATAATTATAAACATATTATGAAAGATCAAACGCTGAAGAGCCCCGGTCCGACGGTCCCCGCCTTCACCTCACACCTTTGCATGGAGCGCATCTCCCAAAAGCAGATGGGTCCCTGTGCTCTGGGGCTGCTGCCAGCTGGGTTTGATCTTCCCAGGAGCTGTTTCTGACCAAGAAATGCTCAGCTTTTCCACAGGGCAAAGACTTTTCTAGCACATCCTTTCCCTAACATGCACAGGGAATTTATTTCTTCATCCCATTTCTCCTGCAAGGAAAAGCCTTGGGCCATGGGGTGCTGCCCCATCTCCCCCTGCCTCACCACGGAGAAGGTCCAGGCCAAGACAGACTCCACTTTCCAACTTCTCTCCTCTAATAAAACCCTTTGCTTACCTTTTTTTTATGAGACACCATAAGTTTTTCACTTAGGCAGCGAGCAGAGAGGAGTAGGGAAGATGGGCAAGCCCTCGGTACCAGTTAATGCTTCTCAAGTTATCAAATAATTGAAAAGTTAAATAAGAACACTCTGGAGGAAGCTTCTCGATTTGGTGCTAATGGGCACATGAAGCAGCCCAGGCTAATGTTGTGTGGAGGAGAGACACTGGCTCAAGAGCACAGCACTGACCTCCAGCTCCCTCTCTCTACCACACATCTCCTGCAGCTCCACATATCCAGAGAACAAAGTGCCCCATGGAGCCAGCTGGGGCAGGGACACACAGAGGGAAGGAGAAATCCTCATCCCTATCAGACCAAGGAACAGCTGCTGGGGGATGAACCTGAAGGCAGCAGCACTTTGGCATCTGTGAAGTGAGCACAAGCAAGTGCCAGCACCCTGAGGGACAGACATGGGCAGGACAGGGCTCCAGGAACAGCCACAGCTGGCAAATATGGGTGGGAAACATGGCACAGTGGCCCTTCTTCAGTCTTAACCACTACCCAACTCCTCCCTCAGCAGCATGGTGCAGAATGAACTTTTTAGTTAGAAAATACATCTCTGCCCAGACAAGGGGACATTTTTTCACAGTACTGGCAACGTTGTGCCATGTGCTGGGGTGAACAAGGGAGCGATGTCAACCCAGAGGGAAAGGACAAACCACCAAAACCCTCTATTACAATGCAGCCAGGAGCTTCAGACATGCACAAATGGCACATGCAGCACCTAAAGGTCCGACTATCTCCCACACTGGGCAGCACAGGGGTTGCAGGCAGGACAGAAGTAGCTAAGAGACAGGTTGCTGGCTCAGGAGAAGATCTGGAGTCGAGGGAACACCCAGAAAGTCCAGAATATCACAATGAAGCTGATCCCAAGCCAGGCAGGTAGAGAAGTGAGGATGAGCACAGCTAGACCCTTCAGGACCCAGTGGGTGAATCTCAGCAAATGCTGTAACTCAGCGGGGCCGTCAAAAAGGATTGATTTGAAGCATCTTGTTAATAAGTTTCCTCTCCTACTGGTCCTGCAGGGAGGTCATTGCCTTGTGATAAACGGGGCTGGAAGGTGCCTGCAGACCCAGTATCATCACAGGTGCCTGGCCTTAATCCATCTTCCTTAGGAGCCAGCTGACAAAACCGTCTCAGTGCCATAGTCAGGTAAAACACGACTGATGGGAAGAGGACACACAAACAGAGCAAAAAGCTGCTGCTGCAGATACCCTACCTGCTCCTTCCCCATAAAACCCATGTGTCCAGGACAGACTGATGGGGAGAACATCTCCACATGCCAACTGGTGGAGCCACAATGCCAATAAAAGCCAAGCAGAAGAAGCGCTGAACATCATGGACTGAGACAAAGCCATCGCTCTCATGCAGGTGACAGAACCTGGAGCAGCCTCAGCTCTGAGCCCCACATCCCAAGTGCTGCCTGAATCCTCATTAGCATCTATGTATTTCCAGAAGAAAGGGGGAACATTGTGGGATTGTTCTCCTTCATTCAACATCCTCTTCTGATCAGTCTTACTTTAGAAACCAGTAGCAGGTTTTTGCTCCATGCTGACACCATGGAAGCACCATCCCTGGAAGTATTCAAGGTCAGGCTGGATGGAGCTCTGAGCAACCTGGTCTAGTGGAAGGTGTCCCTGACTATAGCACAGGCTTGGAACTAAGTGATCTTTAAGGTCCCTTCTAACCCAAACCATCCCAGGATTCTCTGACAGCACTGGGCAGAGCTAAAGATCTACCAGGTCCTCTGAATTGCACACAAGGTGGCTGCAAGGTGTAACCCAGCAGAGAAACTCAGGAGAGGGAAGGACACTTGAGTAAACAGCCATCCTATTATTTTTTTAGATTTTCCATCAAGGAAAAAAAAGTTTTTAAAAAAAATCATCTCAAAGCTAATCCTGGTCAACAACCATCCCACAGCCCAGCTATGACTTAAATAATGTAGTGCTTTATCAAACATTCATAGTGATGCACAAAGTGATGAACAATGTGCGCCTGGCATTTATATAAATATAGTTCCTGATGGTTTATTTTCCTTGGACAGCCAAAACTTCACAGCTTATCTTCTGTGAGCTTGTGATTTCGCCTGGATGGAAAACACTTTGGACACCTGGGGAATCAGGGCTCCTGCACACAAAACTGCCATGACATCCCCACTGGGCATCTGCAGCCCCATAAAACCCAACAAAAGCTCTTTAAAGAGCTGCTGCTGACTTGAGGAACCACAAGTCACTCGGCTGTGGCTGGGAGAGGGGGCAGCCAAGGGTATTTTCTTCAACGTGGGATTTGTGGAGTGTCAAGGTAAGACCAGCCCAAGCCTTGAAAAGCATAAGGACTTCACAAAACCACCATCCCGTCAGCAAAAGGCTGCCATAGTAAACCATCCCTTTACTCTTCCATTCCCTATGGTACCATCCAAAGCCACTTTTCCATTTGCTTCTTCCCTGCTCTGTCTCATAAAATCAGTAGGTGAGTTGTAGCAAAGGGAAGGGAGAAAAACAATAAACCACATCAGGAACCCACCCTACCAGTCTCTTCTCCATAGCAACACTTCTGGGCCAGGAAGAGCCTTGGCTAGTCCAAGACGCTTAAGGCTTAATTAGTCATTAAGCATGTGCCATAAAACCCATGAGCCAGAGGGCTGCAGGACCAGAGGAAGCCCCCAAGCCCCCCAAGAGCTTCCTTGCCCCTTCTGAGCCATGAATGGAGGCAGGAGCATGTCAAACAAAGCTCTTGCCAGGAGACCTCCTGGACATGCTCCCACACATCTGTGAGGCTTCCATAAGCCACTTTCCCTGGGGGGTTTAAGGGATGGGGAGATTGTCCCACAGGACAACGAGCTAAGAGACTCCTGTTCCCTCTGCTTATGTTGGTCAAGACAACTCAGATTTGGTATGAAGGCAACGAGTTCAATGGGATGGGATGCTCAAAACAAACCTAAAACTCCAGCCTGGCAGCTCTCCACTTAGATCTCAAAAGGCAATTAATATATTAATATATTTATTATGATTGTGTTTATCTCTGGAAAGCACAGCTTTTCCCTGGCAGGTCAGGACATTTTCAAGTCAACAGTGAAGTCAGAGCAGGCATCACCATAGGACCAGAGGACTCAATGGCATGTCTAATGTAAGCTCTGCAACTGGGGCCCCTATTCTCTTCATTAATGCATTCAAATCAGTTGCAACTAAGCATGTTGGACTTTAAAACATGTTACATGTCTTTAATAACTAAAGATATTAGGTAAGCATATGTGAAAGTTCTTTTCTGAACCAGGACCCAATTCCTACCCTGTTGGACCTCTTTTTTTTTTTTTTTTTTTAAAGATTTCTTTACAGCTGAAATTTGCAGCTGGGCTTTGCAGCCAGGAATACCGGAGTGCAGAAAACACTATCCACTGGCAAGCTACAAGAATATACATTTTCAAAGGTCTCTGTAAATTACAGAAGGAGTTGGCGGGGATTAGAGCTGGGAAAAGCTGATCACGTACAAAGAGGGTCATGATCCCATCAGGTCACTGAAAAGAAGACAGAGCCCCAAGACACATCAGATGCCAGCCTGACGTACTGTCCCATTTTAGCCTCCAGCCCCAGCAAATGGTAAGCCATCGTTTTATTTATTAAAGGCTCAGAAAGCTTCTGGTTAATGCTTGGAATCAGGGTGGAACTGCATTTGACTGCCCAAGCAAACAGAAGCTGCAGACAGTGGCTCCCAGCCCTGGCACTGTGGGCACCAGGGATGGCACATCCTGGCATGGTGGCCAGACATGAGCCCAGCTGATGTTCCCCTCAAGGATATCGACTTGTCAGCTCACAGACGTGAACATTAGACTAGTCATCTCATTCCTGCTGCCTCTGGGCTCTCCCTTGTCCAACATGGATGGCAGCACCATCACCCGCCCTTTGTGAGGGCATTGCCCCTGACTCACACCCCCACTTTAAATTTCACCTCCAAGATACTGCAGAGCTTGTGTATTTGCAATGAATAACAACTCTAGGGCACAGCTTAACTATCCAGCCTTCTCTTCCACATCTCAGCTCCAAAAATGTTCCTTTCCTCAGTCCCAACATCATGTCTTCCAGCCTTACCTCTCCCTAGAAGAGTCTCTGCTGGAAGGTGAAAATAGTGACTGAGATGTGGCCACCAGAACAGCTGCTCCAGCACTGGTGGGAGACTTAGGAAACTCCCTCTCCTCATCACCAGGATCATTCCCCTGCCTTTTGCTATTATCTCAAACCTAAGTCATTTGTTTCCCCTGCCTTACTTCCTTCTGCAGTTCTCCTGGACTGCATCACCCACAGCAGTTTCGCTGGAGGGCTGGTGGCACCACAACTGCTTCAGTTCTCAACGTTTCCTCCTGCTGCCCTGCCTGCTGTCTCCAGTTCCCCTCTCCAACGCACAGATGAGAACTAAACTATTAAATGACATGACCAGGGTTACCAGAGCAGCCAGTGTAGGAGTGGAGCTGGATCTACATCTCCAGGTGCACTCTAGGTCCCTGACCATCTTTCAGAAATGCCCAAAAGCATCTCACTACCACTACAGAGAAAAACATCCATGGATTTAGTAAGAGAAACTTCAGAGGTTTACATGAGCTAACACAGCAGGTGAGAAGAAAGTCCAAGAGACAGGAAATCAAGATGACTGCACAACCACACCTTTGATATGCCCATGGTATTAATCATTGGAACCATGGGTAATAAGTCCTGTCTCCTGTCTAGACTTGGAGGCCATAGCCAGACTGCAGAGCTTGTGAAGCCAACACAAAGGCCTGCTTGAAAAGTTCTTTTTTTGAACATGAAAGAAGCCGAGAAATAAAGATGGGTCCTTTGTTGCAGGACTGGAATTGCAAACACCCGATTTTCAAGTCTGACATCTAATTTCTCCTCAGTTTTCACCAGGCAGAAGTTCTGCTTCTCACTGGTCCTTAGGAGAACTGGCTTGGCAAAAACTTCTTGATGGGAAACTTTTGGGTAATCCCATATTCAGGTTTGCTGGACTTTGCCTTCAGTTACTAACTCCATCTCTGTGCATTCAGTACATCCCAGCTGGGGATGCAGTGATGGTCTGGGGGCCAAAGTCCCTCAAACAGCACTTGATGGACAGAAAAACACGCCATGTCGGTAAGGATGAGAGCCAGGTATGTTAAAAGAGAAAAGCAAGTGAGAAATTCCCAAAGGGATGGAGCTTGAGGCCATCTGCTCAGGAAGGGCAGGAGAGCAGAAATCATCAGGAGCATGGACTGGAAACTACGCAGTGAAGTGAGCACAGAGGCAGTGAGGACAATGGCATCACCTGCACAAATTTACCCAAATCCCTGTAATCACTGAATGCTGTGTACACACAGGGGCTGAGTTTGGACATGGGGGTCTCCCCATCAAAGACCAAGACTCCAGAAACTACATCCCACACCAGCAGACCCCATTTGGCACCACACACACCCACAAAGTACAAAAGCCTCCGGAGGCCCTCTTGATTGCCAGAGAGAACCCAAACCCACGAGGAGACAGCATAGCCCCCTCTACACACCAGCTCAAGGGACACTTCTGGATAATTAGGACAGCCTGGCTATCACCTCCTGCTTCGCTCCATTTCATTTTATTATTATTAAAAAAAAAAAAAAAAAAGGCATACTTCTCTACTTTTCTCCTTAAACTGCCTTGGATTCTTCTTCTGTCTAAATTCATCTGGGCTCTGTGCAATGTCACCAGGTCAGCTTGTGCTCCTGCCGCAATTCTAATTTTGCCAGCTTTCCATTTTCTAGGCAGTTGGGAGATTTTTCTTTCTTTCCTTCCCTTTTTTTTTTCCCCCCAAGTCAAAAATGATTTTGCATAACAGTAATAATGTTAATGGCCCTGCACAGCGCATCCAGATTACAACTGCAGCTAGGGAGAAATAAACATCTCATCTTTGCCCTGCTGTTTATCTCGCCACAGCAGAGCCCGGTATCAGGTCAGAACCTGTAATTTCATTAACTTTATCACTCAGACACGCTTGTTGCTAGATGTCATTATTCAGCACATCACTCCCGTGTCTTGTTTGTATTGGGATTCACTTCAGATGCTCCAGCACCAGGCAGGAGCATCCCTCCCATCTGCATCGCTGTGGAGCACTGCCCGAGCTGGGGAGGAAAGTCTGGCTCGCTGAGCCATGATCTGCAAAGTATTTGTGCTGCTCAGCCTCTGAGCAGGGACTTCTCTCCCATTTTGCAGGGCTGGATGCAACAGAACCATCCAGTGCAATCCCCTGACCAGATACATCCAGAAGTGGGGAATAAAGAAAGCACAAGACTTCCCTGTGGAAAGGATAATTGAGCCAACATCTGCTGAACGTGGGGTGCATGAACCCCCGGTGAGGGACAGTGAGCACTGTGGGCACGACCCAGCACCAGTGAACCAATCAGTGCCCAGCACAGGCAGGTGGAGGGTGAGCCCTGAAATGCTCCATCTTCATTGGATTTGCCATCTTTGGTAATTAATGCTGGGAAGTGACACTTGAAAGAGCCTGTGGTGACAGCCTCGGCGATGATACTGTTTGGAGCCTGCTGACAAGCCCCAGCTGATGTCTTATCACAACACAACACAGCAAAAGCAGCAAGGAGACCTTTTCCTGTGGGAGTTGATGGACTTCCCGGGATGTGGGCACAGCTCCTCACCTTCCCTGGTGATCACACTGAAAACTGGCAGCTCCAGCTGGGCACCAGGGAAAGGCTGACCCTATCCTCACACTGCAGTCATGCAGCCAGCTGAGTTTCCCTTAATGTATCTATCTTCAATCCAGTTGTAAAGCCATGCCTGAGCAGAACTGGTTTCCAGCCCCTGGGGCTCTCCAGGAAGATGCTCACACCAACTGCAGTTTCTCCACCCCAACCTGCCACAGCCCCACAGAAATCCATGTGTGGCCAGTGTCAAATCACCATGTTTCCCACACATGTGCAAACCAGGTGAGAGTGGAAAGCCCACAGCACATATATTTGTATTTCTACTCTAAAAATCCTAGATCTGAACTACAGCCACCTTGTCCTTGGCAATCCAGGCTTTAACCAGCTTCAGCTGAGGAGTAACTAAGCTCCTACCGTAGCTTGGCTCCTTGAGCAGACCCTCATCCAAGAGGGAGAAGTGCCCATCTGGGAGGAAACACATGGTGAACTGGCACAGTTTGGAAGGATCAGACTAGGCAAGGCACAAACCTGCCTCGATCCAAGGTGCAAAGCCTGGCAGCATCACAAGCAGAGCTGGTGGGAGCATTTGTAATGTCTCTCCCAGGCCAGGTAGCTCCAGTCCTCCAGGCAGCTTGCAGCCCTGGATTAGGGGCCTGTGAAAGATCTTTATTGACAATTCCCAAAGCCCTCAGATAGTTTAATATTCTGCTCTAGATCTTGTTTGCTATTATGTTTTGAAGAGTACTGAAATTCAGTTACTGCTGTCTTCCCCACTCACACAACTCTAAATAATTTATAGAAAAGCAAAACAAAGAAGAGAATATGAACAAATAAAGAAGGTAGCTCAGTTACAATGCACGAAGGCTTTCATTTGTTCACTCTTACTGAGCAGAGGGTTGGTAAAATATCTCTTAACCCCATGGGCTGCTAACAGCCAGCTGTATCCCAAGGGGTGCCAACAGGGATGCTCAGAGCAGCACTCAAGGATGGCAGATTGACCCCCGGGCACCTCCAAATCTGTTTAAGCAACAATAACCATCACCATCGTAACCTTGCTTAAAAGAGTGAAGAGCCCTTTAAGGGTGGAAGAAACACAACCTCAGCCACTGCTTCCTGACCATCACAAGGGCAGGGACCTGCTTCCCAGACACAATGCGTAATCTAGGCCCTCCCTGGCTCTGTTGGTCAGAGTCATAGCCTCCTTCACGGAGCCCAAACAATCCTTGTCCCCATCCCTGTCACCTTGGGTGCTTCCACAGGGAGCATTCAGTCTTTATAGGAAGCCCACACAAAAAGAGAAGGATTGTTCAGCATCACCCCAATATCCCTTTCCTGCACAGAGCAAGCCAGTACCATCCCTTCCTCACTCCTGCTGGAGTCACTCACAGCACTAACAATCAGCATAAACGTGCTTTAGTTTTGTTTATTCAAATGCATTTTCCTGTGCATTGCAGGTGAACAATATTAAGTGGCTTATAATAACATTTCAATAAGCAGAGGTGGGTGTAGCAGCTTCTGAGAGACAGACTTTAAAAATGCAGGCAATCAAGTGTGCATTAGCCAAAACACTCTGGGGAAAGCGTTGCTCCCCAGCAGGGGAGGGAGAGAAAAGCCACAAACCTTTCTTTTCGTAGTCGGGTTTCTCCTCCCCGCCCCGGCCCAGGCTCTCCAGTGTCCGTGTCACCTGGCTGCCAAACTCATCCTCCCTGGTGCTGGGCTCAGCCCGCCGCGGCGTCTCCTCCTCCTCCTCATCCTCGTAGTCATCCAGGATGGGGGTCTCGCGGATGGGCACCCCAATGACTGAGTTGTGGGCCTGGAGGCGTGAGTTGCGGAAGCTCTCGCGGGCCTGGGGGCCCAGCAGCACCGAGGGGATGTAGTGGATCTCATGGGTGGCCTCCGTGCTGGCGCTCTTCTGTGGGATGCGGCGGCGCTTGTGCCAGCGCCGCTGGGCGTACAGAGCCACCATGAACACCAGGAGCAGCAGGAGCAGCGCGATCAGCCCACCCTGCGCAGGGAGAGAAAAGGGCATGGGTCAGGAGATGCACGGGGTGCAGGGATGGGTGATGAGATGCTGCAGAGAGTGTCCATAGAATCAAGGATTGGTTTGGGTTGGAACAGACCTTAAAGCTCAGCTCATTACAAACCCCCTGCCATGGGAAGGGACACCTTCCACTAGCCCAGGCTGCTCCAAGCCCCGTCCAATCTGGCCTTGGACACTTCCAGAGATGTGGCAGCCACAGCTTCTCTGGCCAACCTGTTCCAGTGCTTCACCACCCTCCACACTTCCATCAACACATGTGGGTTCATGGTGCAGCCACCTCTGGGGCTGGAGGTCACAGACAGATAGAACAGGATTCCAGAAGTGGCTTTTAGCTGGGGACAGCACAGTGACACCCCCAGCTCAGCTCTGCCCATTCTCCCAAGAATGTCATTCCTTTCATGGACTCCATGGGACCTCCAGTCACGCCGCTCATCTACACATGGGGAGATGGGAAAGGAGACAAATCACATCCAACCACTTAGAATAAAAAAAAAAAAAACAAACTAATTGGAACAACCCAGACACGACACAGGAGCAGTAAAACCTCAGCAGAGACACACAATGTTTTATAAAAATGATTGTGCAAAAAATGGCCCCACGGAGGCACCACTTCCCAGGATATGGTTACCCCAGCTCCCTCACTTCTGATCTGATTTCCCTGTGGTTTCAAGACTTAAGCTTGCAGACCCAGGGGCACAGCTCAGTGTATTGCAAACCAAGACCTTCTCTGTTCAGCTTTCCCCTCCTCCTTTATTCACTACAGCTCTCAACTGCATTAACATTTTTAAAAAAAAATCTTTACCAAAAAAAACCCCAACACCTCCAAATATATAACAACAACTCCAAATATATATACATCCATGGAAGTAGCATCTCCTCCCAAGGGAGCCAGTCTAAGAAGTAGCAAAGGGAGCCAGCCCCGTCTGTGGCTGCTCTGGAGGTTAAATTCAGCCCCATACACACAGGAGCTGTGCCTGCACCAGCTTCCAGCCTCTTAATCTACGCAGCATCAGAGCAATTTTATCCCGTGGCAGACAAGCAAGGCAGGGCATGTAAATCAGGAGCAGCATGAGCGACCAGGGCTTTGCAGTGCACAGGCAGGGCAGGGCAGGCGTTCCTTTGACACTGGGAATGCCACAGCCCAGAGCTTCACTGAGTGCAACAGTAAAGCGGAGGCGTGAAAATATTCCCTCTGTACTCGATGAGAAGCACCAGACTGCATCCGGAGCACGGCTCTGACTCCTAAACAGGATCAGCTGTAAAGAGATGGCATCAAAAACTGCAGCTCACGGGATGAGTTTGCTGAGGAG
This sequence comes from Acropternis orthonyx, assembly GCA_035583155.1. NCBI lineage: Eukaryota > Metazoa > Chordata > Aves > Passeriformes > Rhinocryptidae > Acropternis > Acropternis orthonyx. Next base: position 7,680,824 of record JAWWEU010000038.1, on the reverse strand, counting down.
AGGCCTCAGGAGCTGCAGAGCAGAGACGCTTCCCTGCATCACCCCAGCACCATGACCTGGCACAGAGGGGAGCCCAGCACAGCAGCCCCCACATTGGGACACTCTCCTCTCACCCATAATTGTCACTAACAGAAGCAATGCTCAGGGATTCAGGACACTGCTCAGCTTGACTTCCCAAATTTGGGTGACAGACACCTTCAGGAAAGGTGCTTTAGCATCCAGGAGCTGTCTGGGATCATCTCTGTGGGGGAGAACAGCAGAGCAACCCAGGTTTGTGTCCTGTAGTACCAGAGTACTTCAAAGACCAGTGGGATGAGGACCCATCATAGCCTTCCATGCTCAGAAACAAGAACCAGCATGAACACCTCAACCTGGGAGAACAGACGTGTTTCCTGGGTCTGCACAGTGCCTGATACATGGAGATCCCCAAAGCACCACAGGAGCTCCCCTGCATGAGCCACCCTGGCACCAAAGTGGGGGATTTCCTTGGAAATTCGACTTGCAGGAGAGAAACCAGAAGTGAGACCAAGCAGGTGACAAGGACACAGCAGGGTCACAAACTCCAACACAACAAACCACACTGCAAAACCAGGTCTGGCTCATGTGCCAGCATCCTTACAGCAAAGCAAGGGCTCTCACAATCCAGATGGGTTTCAGAACAAGACTCACGGACAGAAAAGCCTTCTTCGAGCCTCACCACCAAGCCCTTGAGCTGCTTGGCTGGATGTCACTCACACCTCAGTGCACTCTGTCACTGCAAAGTGGCTGCAGGGAAGAGCACGCTGCACCCATGGGCACACAGGCACTCGCTCTCCCTGGAAAAGCACAACTGGAGACACCCCAGATGCTTAGAAAAGGTCAGGGTGATTGAGAAAGTCTTGCAGGAGGTGAAGCTGTGCCAGCTGCTCCCAGAGAAGGGATTTGGGCATCCATGGCAGGGCTGGGGCCATGGATCTGCCTGGCTGGGCTCACCTGTGTCCACCCACAGAGCAGATCAGATAAACCTGTCAGCATATTAAACTAAAGATATCTCTGCCTGGGAGAAGCTAAAAAGAGGCAAAAGGCACAAAAGTTATCACTGTACCATTCACCCTCCAACTCAAGAACAGGGGTGGCTCAGGGCAGTCAAGGGCTCCCAGCCCAGCCCGGCTGCAGCTCCCACACCCCTTGGGGATGAGCCACAGATCTCTGCTCTGCCAGCCAGCAAGACAACGGCCCCTCTCTGCCTGGCAAAGGCTGGGGGTGCCCATGCCAGCCCCTCAGGTGAGCACCATGGGCTCATCACAGGCAGCTCACTTCCAACGTGCTCCTTTCGTACCTGACCCCATGCCGGCAGCTGCTTGTTTAACCACACCACACGTGCTGGGAGTGCTTCCCAGGGAAAAGGGGGAAAAAAAACCAGTCAAATTTAGGAGGCATTGAAGCCAGCCTCATTTTAATCTATTTTTCATGTTAAATTATCCAACTGAGGGAGCGGTAGAGAGAAAGGGGAAAGAAGGGATAATATGAGAAATGTTTTATTTGACAATGTGTCATTCGGAAACTGATTATTTCTGTCTCCAAGCTTTTTAATATTCCCAAACAATGGCCGAGCTGCACGGGGATTTGGTATTCTAAGGCTGGATTTATAATACTCTGTTCTGCAGTGATAAGAACACGGGCCTTTAATCCTCTGAGCTGTGAACATGCATATTCTCCCACGTAATGTCCTTCCCACGGCGCTCCTGCTTGCCCTGGGCCAGCCAAGCAGGACCCACCAGCACCAGAGCATTGCCAAGACCCACAGGAGAGGAGAATGGATGGGAGAGGGAAGATGGGGGAGAAGAGGGATGGTGGGAACAATGCACACATGTGAAGAACTGCAGGGCTTGTGGCACCGTAACTAACCTCAGCTGAAGCTGGAGAGCAGCAAGGCTGGGACTTACTTGAAGCACAGAAAGAAAACTGACAGGAGAGGCTACTTTGAAGGCCCTCATATAAATTATGAAGGCTGCCAAGCCATTGGATTGGAGGGTGATCACTCTTTGGGCATCTGTCCAAGATGCTGAGCAATTTCTGAGCAGGAAGAGGATGCACGTGCTGCTTCAAACACAACCATCACCCTGCCCCACCAAAGCAGTGAAAGACAAGAGAATCCCACTGCTCCTCTGGGCTCTGGACAGACTTTCTTGCAACAGGCTCTGGCCCTTCCAGCTCTGCCTGGTCAAGTCTGCTCCCCATAGCAGGGTGATGTGGCGTGGTCCTCATAGGAGTCCTCCAGCCCTGCAGCTCTGTAGTCACAGAGCCCAGCCACAGTGATGCAGCCCAGCAGTTCAGAAAGCAAGCCCTGATTGTCTTCCAGCTGCCACCCAAAAGGGATGAAGTCACAGAAGGTCCCAGGCTGGAGGAGAACACTGTTCAGGCTGGGCAGACCTCTTACACCACAGCATCCCTTCCACAGGCCAAAGCAAAACTAGTGCTGAACAGCACAGCACTCAGCATGTGCTACCCTGAGCCTCTTCTGCTGCTTCCTCCAAAAACCAACCCAAGGTTATGTCCTGGAGGGGGAAAATATTCCTATTTCCTTCTTAACATGAAGCCACTATTGCTCCTGTATGACATCCAAAGCCATTTCTTGTCCCACATTGTGCTGGCAATCAGCCTCATTGCTACTGACCTGTTGCTGGGTGAAACAGGGCTCTCATGGCCCAGGGTCAGCGCTCCAAGGACAGTGCCCCCCCAACTGCATCCTGCAGCTGGACTGGGGACTGAGTGAGGCACCAGTGCCAGAGCATCCCAGCAGATGAACCACAGTGAGTAATCAGGTATCAGCAATAACTACACAACCCTTGGGGCTCTTCACACTGTGTACTCTTCCTGTCTTTCCTTTTTGGCTGTGAAGGTAATTAAACACTAGGACAATTTACCAAGGGGTGTAGTGGATTATCCATCACTGCCAATTTTTTTTCTTTCTTTTATTTATTTTTTTTTTAAATCAAGCCTGGATGATTTTCAAAAAGTTATACTGTATTTCAAAGGAGAAAGAAAGGGTTCAGGGCATTCTCGTACCCTGTGTAGCTCTGAGGGCAGAGCAGATCCCTTCTCCAGTTCCACTCACCCCAGTTTTAGCTTTCCCACATTTCAGCTCCACAGAATGTTACACCTTTCATCTCAAGCACTTCAAACCCTCCCAGGTAACCCAGACACAGAAAGCACCACCAGACCCTGAAGGCAAGGGGAGGTCAGGCATTGCCACCTTATGGCACACCAATGGGTGAGATGCCACCAGCAGGGACCAACCGCCAGACCCAAACCAGAACAAGGGGCAGGGCAGGACCCAACAGTCTCAGGATACAAACCTCTCCTGGCTGGTAACTGCTGCTACTGAGAGCTGTAATACAGCAGTGCTCAATGAGCAGGTGTATTGTGTTTCAGCTACACAGTAATTGGAGCTGACGGATTTTTAATTAATTTAACTAAAACCGATGGCCAACAGCAGCACAGAGACCCCATAAAAGCTGCTTCAGCAGGCAGAGACTTGCTCCTGGGCACAGACCCTCCAAAGCCATGTCCAGGGCAAACCACAGCGAAGAGCAGAGCTGGGATCATCTGTATCAGCCATCAGATCAGTGTCTAACAGGCAGCCAAATCCACCCCTCTTCTTGGCTGCAGCCACACACAGCGCAGACAACCTTGGTTGCCAGACTGGTCAGTGGGCAGCCCCGGGCCTATCCATCCTCTCCCTCCCTGCTCTGCCAGCAGGTTCAGGCCGGGACCCCCCTACCCAGACCCCAACCAAACTACATGTGGGATGACTGTGGAAGTAAAATAACCCATTTAACATGTTACACAGCATCTGCTTCTTCCTCTTTCAGTTCAAATCTCGCACCATACTAGCTTCCCCCCAGGACTCCTGTCCCTTATCATTCTTTTTCTCTTTGCTGCACCTCTCATTTAAATATTCCTTATGCAACTCTTAATTAACATACTCTTTGCAACTTCTTTCCAAATCATTAATGATGAAAAATAAGGCTGATCTCTGCAGTCATCTCAGAGTCAATCCCTCTCCTGAGCACTGCTGTTTATCCCAATCTTCCCTGCATCCTGCCACTTCCTCATCCTCCCAGGACACAAGACATACCTGGACATGATCCTTCCAGTTTTAGAGAAACAGCAGGGCCAGGGAAAGGATGCTACATTCTGCTCTTCCCTAGAGCAGGGGTAACACCAGCTTTTGGCTGGCATCCCTGTAATAGGGGAGTTTTGGTTGTCTCCTACAAAATCTAAGTTTCTGCATCCATAGCACCTCTGCCTGCCCATCCATCCTGCCCCTCTCCTGTCTGTACACACTGACCCATCACAACCAAGTTTAAAAAGGCAGAAGACATCTCAGAAATACCAGCATTCCTCCAGCCTTATTGTAAGAGGAGACAGGCAGAGAAAAGAGGCTCCAGAACACCCCATCCACTAAAGTGGGGAGGAGGAATCAGAGCCAACCAAAGGCATGCAAAGAGGGAGAGGCCAGAAGAGAAACAGGGCTTTGGGACAGGCTTTGCAAGCAGCAGTCACACCTTCTACAAGAGGAAAGCAAGGCTCATGAACACAAACAGGGGGAAAGCACCTGGAGTTCAGGAGGGTGCTTGATCTCATCTCAGGAGATGCTCCCGTGGGCACAGACCTGACCAAGCCTGCTCGGCCCTCACACAGCTCTGCCAGCAAAAAGGATGTGACAGTAGAAATCAGGGACGAAAAAATGCTTACTCTCTTCCTGCATGGATGGCACAAGAAGCTGGGAGCATGACTTGCAGCAAGAGTCATTCAAGAAGAAACATAATGGCAAAAAGCACGATGCTCCCAGGAGAGCTGGGACAGACACTGGAGGTCACCTGCCCAAAACACGGAGCAGCGCTGGCACACCTCGGGGACACGGGGGGTCCTGCCAAGCTGTCCTTCCTAAGAGCAAGCAGCTTGTCTGGAGGACACAGTGCCCACCCCTGCCCCTGAATCACAGCAGGCCTCTGACAGCCTGTGCCCCCACACGATGTGGGGTCGGCGATGAGCCCTTGGGCTGGTGAGCACCAGGCAGGGAACCCAAGGCAGAGTGTGGGGTGGGACAAAGGACAGACAGCAAGGCAGCATGAAGGCTAAGGAGGAAGAGAGAAACACCAGGGTTACAATACATGTATTTAGATTAGATAGCTATACACACTCCAAAGAGATCTAGATCCAGTCATGCACTCCAAACCACTCAACCCCACCTCTCTCCATAAGAGACTGATGATACTGGGCAAATCTACCAAAAAATACAACATTTTCTCCCTGTACGCTTCAAATCCCCATTCGAGCACCGCTTCAACAAGGTGCTTAACCACACACTTAACTTTAAATATGTGTTTAATTCCCATTAGAATCCACAAGCCCATAGCACACGCCTCAGCGCTTTGCTGAGCAGGGATGGCTCCTTGAATTGCCCAAAGAGAACTCTATTACATCTGGTTTTTTCCTCTTTCCACAGCTCACAACATCCCTGAGCTCCAGACATGATGGGGCACTGTCTTCTGGTGGCATTGTTGTCATAACTGCATCACCTGACCTTGCCCAGAGGTGACAGCACCTGTGAACCACCTTCCCTGAAAGGGTTTATAGTGGTGGAAGGAGGGTAGGATGTGGCCCAAGGGTTTAAGAGGAAGGGTTCGTACAGGATTGCTCCATCCAGCCCCAGCAGATCCTCTTGCCATGCTGTACATACACACAGGGGGCATAAATTTAATAGCATATACAGTCCTGTAAAGTACAACACAAGCACAAGCCATGAGAGTTACAGTTGCTGTGGGAACCATAACTTTAAAATCTGACTCTTCCACGTTAAAAAAATAAAAAAGTAGCAAGTCAGACGAAAAGTCACATTTCCATATAATTTTTTTTTTTAACCATGCTCAATTTTGTTTTGCTGTTTCATCCAAGAAGGGAAACAAAAGGAGGAGAGAACCTGCCAGTCAGCCTTTCTGCGCTGCTCAGACATGCAATGTGATGTTCCAGTAAATGTTTATTTGAAAGGTCTCCCAGGCACTGGCTGTATGCAAGCACCAAAACACACAACCCTCAATCACAGCCAACACGCTTGCGTATCCTGAGCTGCACATCTTGCTAAGATAACAATTCAAAATGACTCCTAATCCATTTTTATGATTTAAAAAAAAAAAGGCATTTATTTGTAGCGAGCTGAAAGAGGAGGGCCGGAGGTGATTTTATTAAGCACCTGATTGCTGGCTCTTTTTAAAGCCCCAGCGCAGATTGCATAAATTGTGATTTTAATGCGTGCTAAACGGTTCACCTGAATGGGCTGACCTGCTAACCCAGAGCTTGCCCTCAGAGAGGGAAGATTTTAAAATTCATAAGGTCTCATGTGTTCATGCTCATGTCTCCCTAATACTGGCAAAGCCTGCAAGCGCAAAGATGAGACTAAAACAACAGCTTTTCTTTTTTTCCCCCTCCCTGAGAAGTTTCACTTACAGAGCTCCATCCCTCCTCCCCACTGAGCCAAGGAGAGACCCCTGCACGTGTTCATCCTGCTTGGCTCATTTACACACAGTACCTGAATTGCACAGCAGCTGTATTCCAAAGGAGAGGAAAACTTCACTTGAATTAAGAGCAACCAACCTAACTTTCAAATAAAAGGAGCTACTTCATCCTCTGTCTCTCTCCCAGCACACTGAGGTCTTATGAGCCAAAACTGCCATGAATTCAGGCAAAGAGCACCCAGGGCTGTGCCAACACACAAAGCACCTTCTAGTTAATCACAGGGCTAAAGGGAAGTCCCTCAAACCAGCCAGCACAGATCCAGCACTACACAGGGTGTCCCTCCTCACTGTCCTCAGCACAGAGCCCAAACCCCAGCTGTCTGCAGGGACCTGGCTGAGGCAAGGAGCATCCCAACAGCCAAAAGAGCTGCCCCGTGGTCGCATCCCAGCAAAGGCAGCTTCTACCAGGGGAAGGGCAAAGGGGAATCCACCCAGTGTCAAGGAGGACCACCACACAGACTGTGTGTGGTCCTAATATGTTTCCAGTTGAGAGAGAAAAGGAATTAAATCCTCTAAGGTTGGGTTTCAGCTTCATTTCACTGAAATCACCAGTTACAGCAGTTTTGCCTGATGCTACTGGGGAACACAGTCCTGCTCCACCTCTCCTCCCATCCACAGCACAGAAGGGCACTTGGGAGTTCCTCTGAATCAGACCCCTCTACCAGCCCTGCAGAGTCACCCACACATGTGTTTCATCCACAGAGAGAGCAGCCAACGTGATGCCCCTGGACACACAGGACAAGCCACACCACTCTGTTTTCCTGGAGCTACTTATGTTGATGTTTCCCTCACTGCCTGGTGGAGGTCACAAACACCATCACAGCTTCTGCCCAAACTGGTGCCTTCTTCTCCAGGAAAACAAACAAAACAAAAAAACCAAACCAAAACAAACAAACAAAAACAAACAAAACAAAAAAACCAAAACCAAAACAAAACAAAAAAAACAAACAAAAAAAAGCGCCCCCAAAACAAAACACAAAATATTCACTTTAGCATCTGATGGAGAAGGGAAGCTGGTGGTTATCTGGCCCCAACAGGAAGAGCACCACAGGGTTATCACAGGAAAACATGTATGGAAGCAGCATGATGAGGGAGGGATGCAGCTCTGCTCTCAAATTAAAAACAAAAAAAACCCCAAACAAACAAACAACAAAGGGATATAATTCAAGCTGCACATCTTTTAGGAGCCTTTGCCTCAGGCTGATTCCAGACCTCCTGAGTGAAAGCTCAACATCTCTGATCAGTGTCCCCCAAAAACATAGTGCAGGTCATAGAATCACAGAACAGCTTGGGTTGGAATGGACATTAAAGACCATCAGTTCCACCCCCCTGCCATGGGCAGGGACATCTTCTGCTAGGTCAGGTTGCTCAGAGTCCCATCCAACCTGACCTTGAACGCTTCCAGGGATGGAAGGCACTTATCATGGGACCTCCTGAAATCACAGCTGCTGCAGGATCCCAGATCTACTCAGCTGCCTCTCCCCTCTTCCAAAGAAAGGTTTAACAAATGCTAAACCAAGGTCTCAAATTAGAAGGATTATTACAACATCCACCAGCAGAGCATTTGCTATGAAGTGATGAAATACAATTAAAAGTAAAGAACACTTGTCAGATAAATGACAAACACGTACTGCTGTTGCAAAAGTACCTTTGCTTGTTTTTTTTAATAATTGTGTTTATCCGCTTCCTCACTAATTTACAAAAAATGCAGTTAATTCTCAGTGGATCTCACAACCATTAGTGCGAATTAGTGCTGCTCCCACTGTATATTCTGCATATATTAGAAAAAAATTAATCTAATAAGAGATGCACATCTCCGGGTGAGGGAACACGAACACAATTCACATTGTGCCTCCAGCTCCCAACCGCTGGTGAGGGACACAGCACAGCACCCTTTCTGCTCAATTAACCAGCCCTTTTCTGAGGGCTGCCAGGCCTCGGCCAGTTGTCCAGAAAATGTGGCAAAGATGGAAAAATTCACCACAGCATTAAGGAGCCTCCTTGTAGTAGCCCAACACCTCCAAGCCCCATTGATGGACCAGGTCTCCTCTCTACTGGTCCATGTTGCTGCTCTACCCAGGGTGAAGACAAGTGAGAGACTGGAAAAGGCGTTTAACTTTTATTTATGGACATCTCAAACAATTTCTGGAGCGAGAAGAAGATGGGAAGGTGTTATTATTGTGCATGCAGGAATGGAGAAAAAGAACTCATTTTTGTGGTGGGTGTTTTTTTTAAATAGGTTTGTTGCTGAGCCCAGATCTGGCAGCTGCTTTGGGAACAATCCAGCCTACTGTGTAAAAAAGGGAAAAAAAAAAAAAAAAAAAAAAAAAAAAAAAAAAAAAAAAAAAAAAAAAA